>CM023488.1:46749016-46878222 GCA_013339685.2 Hyalomma asiaticum
TCCGTCGAAAATGTGGGGGTTAATATTCGTGAGAGTGAGTTGCAATAGGCGTTGGCGTGGCATCTCATCGAATGCTTCTGCGAAATCTAGGAGTATCGCGTCTGTTTGCAGCGGGGTCAGGTTGCCTCAGAACGCGTTGTTAGAAAGGAAGATTCACTAACAACAAAGAACGAAAGCTGCACAGGGCTGAGCGAAATGTGGAAAATCTACGAGACATGTCTTTTATGCAGCAACGTATACATCTCCTAGCTAGCAGAAAAAGCAGGGCAAGGCCGAGAGCATTCTCGCCGCATGATTAGTGCTTGGGATAGCATCACAGCTCTCCTATGGTTTCACGTGGCGGCAGCGCTTCGCTTCACTTCACTTCCTTTCTTTAGTTGCTTCTCCTGCCCGTGTGTTGTTCATACAGATTCTGCATGGATCCATACTAGCACAACGATAAGGATTGAGATGATCAGCAACATGTATTGTACGACCTCGCACTCTCAAATAAAAGCGCAAATTTCGAGACCGCTCCAGGAGTGCTGTAGCCGCAGATACGCACAACCCATTTACTTTGTTTACCATGTAAGGCGCTTTAGCAATGCCTCGCGCCACCGGTTCTACGTAGAACCCCTGAAAAGCTGATATGCGATCGGAAACACTGGTCCTTCTTCGAGAACAGCCTCGGTACATGTCGAAGTGCAGCTACTTGCCTTCCCTGGGTCCGAATGACCACGCTGCTGGTGCCAGTGACCATGAGCCTGCTATACCAACAGGTAGCAAGCTGTGTTGCGTTGCAATCCGTAGGTACAGTACAAAATAGAGCGTTGGAATAGAAAAGTCACAGCATAACCACGGGGTGAATGGCGATGAGTGGGCGAAGCTCCGGAGGTTCATGACTCTTCCGTGAAAATTCGTCCATTACGTCATCATGAAAGACGTGAGAAGCAGAGTGTGAGGTTATATAAGAACTTTTATTCATTTTCTTAGATGAGCTTTGGCTTCCGTTGCCCCTGTCAAATGACGGCTTTATGGTCCGTGAAATGCAAGGAGAGCGGTTCTTGTATGGGTTGCAGTTGGACGTTGGAGATGCCGAGGATATGCTGTAATTCTCGGCATCGCGTTTCCTCGTCGTTTCTCGGGCTCTCACAGTTTCTGGATTCCGCTTCTCGGCCTAGCCGTGCACCTTCTGCTTCGCGGGCTCGAAAGTCGGGATCCGTTTCTCGGCGCCTCCGTGCAGCTTCGGCTTCGCGGGCTCTCACCTCCGGGTTCAGTCTGCGAGCGCGCGCTGCAGCCGCTTACCGTGCCCTCTGCTCCGCCGCCTGAGATGTGCCGCGCAGCTTGGAAGCGCACGAAGTACAGCAAATTGCGAGTGCTATTTCCTGACCTGCTTAGTCCAAGAAAGCGTATCAGCAGAACATTGCGATACACTTGCACTTGGTTACTCATAGCGCGCATGCGCGGCGGTTGGCCGTTTCACAGGTGCACTCTGTAGCACGGTGCGGTTTACGTAACAGTTAGGCAAATATGCGTCTAAGTAAACAATGCAGACATCATGGAAATGGGCGCCTGCAGATCGTACGGCAAATACCGTAACCTTTGCAGAGTATTAGACGCAAGAATATCCTGCGAAATAGCAAGGCCATAACGCAAAAATAGCAAGGCCATAGCGTGCAAGTTTTCCCTGCAATCTTCAAATGTAACTCCGAGTTCACCTTTCGGATTTGCTTTTAGCTCGATCAAGTTCATGTGTTTGAAGATTGCGCCTTTTTTTTTTACCAGTGGATCATGGGTGCAAGGCGTACAACTCGGTAGGCGAAGATGGTCCCACGTAGGGAAATAAAGATATGAATCATGTAAAAGAGCAGAGGTTCTTGGTGGCGGCTAAGGTCATTGGGGGGCTATCTCGTATGGTAGAAAAATTCACAAGTAAAATGAATCACACATGCTCGAAAAGAGCGTATTCAAGCAAGCTTTTTATTCAGTGACAACATAGTCGCTGTAGATCTGGGTTCTTATTGCCCCTTATCACGTCACGTCAACAACATATAGAAAACCTATTCAGATGAATTTGAAATATGTCATTATAAATGGTACTTGGCGCTTTATGTTGAGGAAGAGTTATGAGTACGAAGAACAATATCGAATAAATATTTAGTTGCTGATCAAAGCATCTTGTCCTAACATAGAAGGTGACTTTTGTTTGAAATAAAAAGCATATTTAAAAAGTAACAGTTCTCTATATGCATGCTAGATGAAAGAAACACATGTAAAGAAATTCTGAGTTTTAGCGAAATTCCAATCTTGCACTGCTGCAAGTTCAAGTGCCTGCAAGGAATAATTCCAACCAACATGAACTTCTGTCAACTTAATTGCAAGCCCCATGTTGACGTCAAAAAGCGCCTAGCTTAGCTATGAATATGAAGTATGCAGGGATCCGTGTTTTACCAGCTGTTAGAAAACCCAGTCAAATATCTCGTGCTACACAAACAAAATTGGCCAAAAAATTATCGCGAAAGAGTGCGCTGCATGTGTTGCATTCTGTCTGCGGTTCCTCATTTAAAGGCCGCTCTACACACTTTTCGTGGACTTGAAAAATTCCATTACGGTCTTGAAATCCTCAGGATGTCAGCGATGGCACTATGAAGGTCTGTGTAATAACCGTGCAGTCTATCTTCAGGGTTCCCGAGGGCGCTGACAAGGGCATAGTATAAACTTCCTGAGTGCGCTATCAATCCTGGAGCATGGACAGCAAGGAAGGGATGCCTAGGCCATACGTTAAAGCATACCAGTCGGTGTTCCGTCACTTCTGGGGGTCCGTCTGACAGAAGAACTGACCAACACAACGATGCCGGTGTTTTATGATAGCCGTTAGCGTAGCTTAAGGCGTCACGTAGCATTTCATGCGAAAGATGATTCAGGTAAGCCACAGCTTCCCTCTCTTGTATAGGTGCCCTCAGGCGATAGAGTGTCCACGACTTTAACGAGCCGATAGTTGCGAGCAGGGAGTACACCCTACCAATGTGATGCAGACGCTGCCCTAGGGTGGCACAGCTGTAAAGCCAGCCTCTGATGGTGAGGATCAGTTCATACTGAGTGGCCACAGCGCTAGGAGAGCGCCCAACCATTTCGCGGAACAAAAGCAGTAACTCCTGCAAAGACAGATTTGTCAGAGCACTGAGTACAGTATCGACATCCTTATCAGTCATCGTTGCTGAATAGTCAGGTAGCGGAAGCCACCCTTCGTAGGTTCAAGATGGGGGCGAGGTTCTCGGTCGACCAACAAACAGGCGGCGGCAAGCTTCCGTATGTCTGAGCGTGATAGGCACAGGACCGGGTGTCCTGCGTAAAGGTAACGGATGAAAGCGTTGTCGCGGGGATGTGCGTGTTCGGTGTCAACAAACGAATTCAGGAACAGTGGATGCTTACCTCCAGTGAAGCTGAGCGAGCGTCGGAAGTCGGCAGGCTAGTAGTGCCTTTGAGGTGTCGATCCGTCCGTCGGCCACAAAACGCCTTCTCGACAAAGAGTTTTGTTGGGCTGTGTGCCTATGTGCAGCGCCTCGGCTTATGAATGAAAGAAGCTGGCTGCATAAGACCGTGTGTGAAAGTTATTACTGCGCGATAGCAATGCGCCACTTTATCAAGACATGCGACACATGTGACCGCCATGTGGGCACCGTGGTGTGCGCTTTCGCGGTGACAGACTGGCTTTGTCTAGGTAGCCATATTCTGTGAAGCCTTCGATTGTTGTGGTGATAATATATCAGTTTTAGGCCAGTTTTTGTAGCTTATCAAACAAAAAAACTACTCCGGCAGCTCCGCACTAGTGGCGTTTTCCTCCACCATTTGCTCCTACTCACCACCACTTCTCTTTACCACACCTTGTACTATACTATCCTACCTATACTAAGCTTCCATCATTCCCGCCCACCTCACCTTCACTTCCTGTTCCTACCCCTTCCTATGCAATACTATACAAGGCTGTGCTATGCTATGAAACACCGAGGCTGCGGTGATCGAATCCGCAACTTCGCGGAGGCGCTTCTAATTTTCTGCACCTCAATCTGAGCACTGGTTCTATGATCGGCCCACATTTCGTTGTGGGCGAGGACGTTTCGACTCCAACTGTACTCGGTGACACCGCGGCAGGACGTGCACTTCTTTTGTATTGTGATATTCAAATCACCCGCCTTGATGTATCACCAAATCGGCCAACAGCCGATTCTTCTCCGTCATTATATCAGCGAACTGCGGGTGTGGTGTTGCAGCGGTTACGGTGCTCGACTGCTACCCAAGGAACGCAGGCTCGATCCAGGCCGCGGCAGCCGTGTTTTCGATGGAAGCGAACGTGCTAGTGGACTGTGTACTGTACGTTGTCGGTGTCACGCTATAAAGAACCGGAGGTGGGCAGAATTTACAAAGCCCTCCACTACGGCATTATTCTTCTTTGCATCTCTTTCACTACCTTCCCGCTTCCACCCGCGGGCGCTCGGCCGTGCTCGAGTATTCGGGTGCGGAAAACAGCGTTTTTTCCTTGCGCGAACCACAATCATCATCCTACAGCCAAGAGAATAAAGGAGTGTGCAGAAGATTCATGAATTCCATAGAAGTGCCTTGCGCACTGTATTCCTTATCATGCTAGTTTTCTGTTGATTTTTCCACGGTTTAACGAATAGCTTAGGCGGTTTCGCTCATATGATAAGCCTGTGCCGACATGTGTAATAAATGCTTTTTTTGCAAGCGTCAGGTCTAGTTATATTCCATTTCAGGCCGACGCAGAATACCCTACCTTCCTGGAGGAATGGCAGGACCATCATGTCCTAACTTAACATGCATACATTATTCTATCACAGCCCCCTATGTAAACTGCCTGGGGGATGAGCATCAAAAGCTCGTCGCCTATAGTGGCGCCACCTACGTAGGGATAAAATCACCTTATTGAGGCAGCAGAATGAAGGCGGCAACCAATATCCGGCCCTAGTGCACTGTGTCCGTAGCCTCCCATTCCTGGTTACGGATTGTCGTAACTGCCGCAACTGTATTGCGGCAGTTGCGAACTTACGAGCGCACTACGCTTGTAAGTTGCGAATTACGCGTGCAAGTTCCGCTTATAAGTTGTGCCCTTACAAGCGTTTTTTGGGACCTTTCAAAAAGCGCGCCTTAGACACGTATGCAAGGGGCAACAGAATCAAAATTTGAGGATGCGACCGCTTTATATTTCTATAATACTATCACCGAAAGAGAAAGATATATGTACGCAAATTCATTGCCCTTTACGGGGTTTCTGTCGTCTCCAAAAAAACCAAGAAAAGCAACGCGTTAGTGTTAGCATACCGTGTCATCTGTTATGCTGACTAACTGCTCAACTGAATCCTTTTCATAGCTTCGCCTCGGTTTCCCTTACAGCATATCTTGCCTTCAGAAAGCTTATTTTCGCTTGGCTTTGTGTTATCGTAGGTTAGTTTCCCTTAGCTCAGCTTGGCTTCGGCTTGCTCTTGGCTTCAACTGGCATTTGTCTATTAGGCTTAAATTTTAATATTCGAACCACCGCATCAAGATGCAGCTTTTCGATTTGTCACGTTTTCTGTTAGACATTCATTCGAGTTGTTCAGTTGCCTCGTCTTCACAATCGTCTTCTTCTTCAGGAGTCACTCATCGCTTCTTCACTCTGGTTATGATAGTGGCAAAATGGAAGAATGCTCCACGCCGACACGGCACGTCTTTCATACCACTCCGCACAATTATTTACGGAAATAGACGAGCTCCAGCCCCCGATCCTATGCCCTTCTCGAAGTACAATCGCAATGATGAAGTCTGTCTCCTACGTGAATTCCCCTGTAAGGCGTGATGAATAACAGTTAAAAATTATTTGTTTCTCAATCTCTCTCTCTTTCTTTCTATCTTCCTGTCTATCGCTCTCCATGTGCCGCTATCTTTGCTTCCGTGTTTATTTTCGTTTCTTCTCGCTGTCTCCCTCTCCTTTTCTCTTTCAGCCGTAGCAAGTTTTTGTTCTAACGGCAGCTGCACCAAAACCAAGTTGTTGCCATCAATTAAATTTGTGCGAGAGTGGCGGGATGGCCTGGTAGTCAGAAACTCGCTATCGGACTGTGGGTACGCGGATAGTAATCCTGCCTAACCAAGAAAACTTATTTTCTTTCCATTTATTTATTTATTACTTCCTCTCACTGTCCGTACTTCTCTGTTTCTCTATCTGCAGTTCATCTCCCCGGTTCTTCTCTCTCTCTCTGTTGGCCTTCCCCTCATCTGACCCGCCACTTTCGCGCACTCTCCTTGAGATTGGAACGCAACCTTTCACTGCTCCGCCGCTGTTAAAAAAATGCTGTGTGATGCCTTCAACTCGCTTATCGAGCAGCGATGAAGGCGGATGTGTTCGGGCGATGGCTTATTCGTAATTATGTTAGGTGCGGATTACTTAAGGGTCCCGGGCCGTCGGCGTGTAATATCTCATTTCGCTTGTTACGTAACAGACAAGTGACTTGTCACGTTTACTCTGTAAAGCGAGTTCCGTAATTCATAATTAAGTAGGCAGTGGCATTCAAAAGAATGTTCAATTTTTATAGTTTCATTAATTGGTTGACATTTACTGCTTGGATCAACAGACGAGTAACATAGCCACTAGACCACCGTTGCGAGTCATGATCTTGGAGATTTTAAAGCGTCATATATATTTCCTACTAAAGGACTTATACAAGAGCCACACCACCCATTTTAAAGCAGTTATTGTTGCTAAAGTTTTTTAGGGTTCACGAAGGTGTATTCAAAATATATGGGTGACATTTGTTCCCCGTGCTTTTTCTAAAAAACTGCAGCTATGTGGGAGAACAATGCACCAGGAATGTCGCGGTAAATGGAAACAGAATCGCAAGCAGTGACTTATCTGTGAATCAGACGCTGCGGATAGACATCTGAGCGTTGTTATTGCAAGGAATAACAATACGTTTCGAAATACCAACAGTAAATAAAGAAACCTGTGTAACAGCCCGTATCAAACCAGAATAAATACAATAAATCCATATATATTGGCTGGAAAGTTTGGGCCAACGAATTGAAAAGACGGCGAATCATCCCGTGAACTATGTTGGACGGTAAAACACGTTGCATGGTTATTCTTGCGTTCGTCGTCACATTTGTTAGCCACCATTAAGCTCACGTTCTGCGTGTTTGTCCAAGAAAATCGGACCAGTGTGGACGAACGGCAAAGCTCAGCACTTGGGATGCTCTTTAACTTGCGTAGAACTGCAAAAAATGCCCAACCAGAAAAGAGTGAGTCCAAACCAACCGAAGCCCACCTACTTCTGTTGAGTAGGTGGGCAGGTGTTGAGTAGGTGAGCAGGTGTTGAGTTAGCAGGCATTGAGTAGGTAGGTGTTGAGTAGGCGGGTTGAGTAGATTGAGTTAGCTCTTTCCTGCCTGTGCAAAAACAGCCAGATAAATGGCATTATTTTCCTGCGATTATTTCTTTGTGTGGGCCTCTGAACTAACCTTGATTATCAAAGAATGAAAATGTTTACTTCGCTTTGTTCAAAACGAATCCACACACAGGTGTGGGCTGGGCTTTTATTAGTATAATTCCCAGTGCAATAAAAGAAGTGAGTTCATTCGAATTCGCACCTCTTAAACTCTGGTATGGAAAGCTTTAACTCAATTCCTATCGCTCGTGCGACAGAGGTAGACATCCACTCTGTACAGCGCGCGCGTCTTCTGGTCGTCATCCCATTGAGGGGGCAACTTCTCCTGAAAGGACTCCTTCCAATCATTGTTTCCGGGTGGCCAACGTTTTGGTGCAGATGATAAACTAGGTGTGACGGGGTTGATGGAAGTTATTTGGAACGCACGTTGCGTCTGACGACGGCAACGCGTTCAGAAAGATGGCGAGGCTGCTTTCTGTGAAGACTTTATAACGAAAACAACAGCAAACTACGACATGGACCAAACAAAGTATTAAATGAATACGGAAACGCAGCACTTCGGAACATAGAGAAAGACACACAAAGAAACACGCGAGTAAAGTCAGAGTTCAGAACGCTCTCACCGAGCCTGGTTGACTGGTGCGCGAGAAGCGCACGCAAGTGAGGCGTCGGCGTGAGCTCGGGGTCGTCAAGAAGGGGTGCTGCGTCGATAGTGGTGTCTGTGGTGCCGAACACTCCCACTCGTGGTTCGAGGAAACGAAACGAAGCAGCACTCGGGCCTACACCCGACGGTGCTACTTCTGCTGGTCCACCAAGGAGGAGAGAGACGGGCCGAGGACGCGCAGAGTCGCGGACCTCCTCGCCAAGTTCTTCTTCGGCGGGGCAGCGCTCGGGCCTACACCCGACGGTGCTGTCGGAAGCTCGGCGGCTCGCCAGGCGTTGGAAGGAGACGACGTCAGGAGCTCGTTGCCAAGCGGAGCCATACATCCCGACTCTTGGCACCCGCCAGGCACTCGGGACTACGCCGCGACCGTGGCTCTGGCGGAGAGCTCCTCTGCCACGTCCGCGCTGGTGGAACGCCGCCTTGCTTCTCCCCAATATGACGTCTCTCGTCCACGCGCCACGAGCCACGCTCCGTCTTTTTGTTTTTTTTTTGCTTCTAGTCTCATGCGAAAGCTTGTCGTCGTTGTCATCTTTTTTCAGTGGCTGGCGTATTCCCGCTTTTGCGTGGTCGCTTCGGACTTGCCGTCGCCACCACTCCACAAAAGACAGCTGTCGCGCACTTTTCCCCATGACATAAGCACCCCTTTTCAAAAGTCACTGTCCGCGATTCGTCGAGGAAAGGAAAATCCTTGCTGAGACGCTACGCCACCTTGACGATCGGCCACTGTCCTTACAGATGCTACTCGAACACCGCCCTCATCGCTCGTCGGCCCACAAGGCACTGAAAGCACTTTTACGCTTTTTCAAGACGACTGGTTTGCGTGAACGCCTTTGACAGTTGGACTTGTCCGACAGAGTCTTTTTCATTATTCCCCTTCCTTCTCTCTCTCCCATCTTTCTATACCCCCTTCCCACTGCCCCAGTGTAGGGTAGCCAACCGGACGCCCTTCTGGTTAACCTCCCTGCCTTTCTGTTTTCCCCTTCCTTCCTTCCTTCCTTGCTTCAAAAGTTTTGTTTCCCCAAACAAAACTTCAGCCAAGTGCGCGAAAAACATCATTGTCACTTGCATGTTCCACAAGAAAAAGAAACACCACACACAAAATCTAACATGTTGATATTCAACTCTTGCAGGACATTTTATAATAAAGAAAGCAAGAGAAACACTTAAAGATGATTTCATCACACACCAGTGCAAGCCCAGTTGGCGTTCAATAGATATATCACTCCACATAGTCCACTAGGGCAGCCAAGAACTAAAATTAAGTGCAGTATGAAAATTGACAATCCCATCGGATGAAATCTCACAAGTTCATCATTTATAAGCGTCATGTCAAGCCATCACCACAGTCAAACTGTTCCGAAAAACAGCGACCAGTTTCCTGACCTTGTCAGTAAGTTATAGCGTCCGATACAAGATGAATAACAACCCTCACGAACTTGTCATATAAATGTAACACCCACCCGCTTTCGTGACACCACGAGAAAATATCGAAGAGCTTGTTCCATTCAGACAGCTCGCTTGCTTTCGTGCTTAGTAAAGTTCTTAGATAAACATCATTATAGTGAAAATTTGGGTGTTCCAAGCATGCGTTTTGATGTAAAAACGTGCGAGCGGACTTGTGAGAAGGCCAATTCACCTGCCGTGCGAGACAAGTTTGCAGCACAACCTTCTGTGGAGACGGGATTTCTGAACCACATAAAACATACGACTCATCAGTTCTCTCGTATTTGAAAGATTCCTGCACTACCTTTGTGATATCACCTCGGTGGCCGTCATTTTTGCGCATGCAACACGTGCTTTCGTACGAATCTTCTTTAGATTCTTTGAGAACTGCTACATCAGTCGGCTCATTCTCTCGGTCAGAGACGCTGTAACATTCACGGTCTCCAAAAATCACCGGATTTTGAGGTACGTTTGCTCTGCGGTTCACTACACTGCCTAGGTCACCTGTTACTCCATCGGGCAGCGCTAGTGAGGAATCTGAGAGGGCCACCTCAGATTTTTCACTGCGGCTGTGACCATCGGTTGGACGGCTCATTATTGCAATCAGGGGAAGCCACGATGCATCAGCGGTCAGCTCCTCAGAGCTCTGTTTGTGACATTCGTCATCGTTTCCGGGGTATTCATGAACTTCCCTTTCGCTGGGATGATCTGCAAGAGCTTTTGCTCCTTCAGTTACGGGGATTTGCCTCCCAGAGGTCCAAAGTCTATGCCACTCTGGCAAGTATTCGGCCACACGCTAGTGAAGCTCCTATCTGCCTCGTTCAGTTTGTCTGACAACTGCCAAGTCCCTCGTTCTATAAAAGAGATACTCTTTGGGTCAACGGACGCGCGAGCTCTTGCAGCGTTTTGCGCTTTTAACAAGCGCATGCGAAGCAGCGAGTTCCTTTCTTCTATAGCTGCTATTTCACGTGCTAATGTAAGCTCTGTCTCATGGGCACGTGCCTCGTGCTCGGCCTGCTCGCGCCGCGCACGTTCCTGGCGCTCAGCCTGTTCGCGCCGCGCATCGCGTTCCTCGGCGAGCTCCTCCCTCTCGCGTGCACTCTGTTCCTCAATCCATGCCCGAAGTGCGTCTCCAGACAAAGCGAGTTTTCGCCCAAATAATTAGCTCTTCCAAATCCATGTCACGGTTTTGATCTTTTGGTTAACACAGAAAACAGCCCAGCCCCACATTGGGCGCCATTGTGATGGGGTTCTTAGGAATAAAACGGGAACGCACGTTTACGGCGAGGCTGCTTTCTGTGAAGATTTTATAAAAAGAAAACAACAACAAACAACGACATGGACAAAATAACTAATAAATGGATAAAGGAAACGCCGCACTTCAGAACACAGAGAGAAACACAAAGAAACGCGCGAATGAAGTCACAGTTCGAAACAGTCTCACCGAGGCTGGTCGACTGGACTGGCTCGGGGGAAGGACGCAGGTGGAGCGTTGGCGCGAGTCGGAGGTCGTCGCGGGAGGTCGTCGACCAGTAGTGCAGCGTCTACACTGGCGTCTCCACGGTGCCAGCGAAGGGATGAAGAGGTACCGAAGCCGGCACGGTACTCAGGGCCCTCGTGTCCCGAAGAGGCCGGGCAGCACTCGGGCCTGCACCCGACGGTGCTGTCGGAAGCTCGGGCGGCGCATCAGGCGTCGGAAGGTGCCCAGGCAGCACGCCAACACAGGACTGATGTAGGCGTGAAGTCGGCCAAAGTCGGCAGCGATATCGGGCCTAAGTCGGCAAATCGCGCTCGCGCTACTTTCACCCACATCTGCCCGATGACGGCCAGCTAGAATGGCTCCACTGTGGCGAAGCCACCATGGGTCGAACTTGGCCAGCCAGACTGGGTGAAATTTGGCCAGCCAGCATGGGCGAAATTTGGCCAGCCAGAGTGGGCGAAATTTGGCCAGCCAGAATGGGTCGGATTTGGCTAGGTAGCATTGGCCGATGTTGCGGGCATTCAGGCTTTTTGGTTTTGGCGTGTTGTCGGCCACGCCGACATCGGGAAACCCCTTGCGCGACCGTTCACAGCCACTATGGTGTTTCTAGAGTTTACCCCACGTTGTCGTGCTGTTTGGATTGCAAAAATCTTTATTTTTGTGTTTTCACATTTTCGAAGGGCTACGAAGGCATTTTCGAAGGACCAACAGTAGTTTGTGCAAGTGTGCCTCTCATGCATACGCGAAAGCTTTATTAACACAGTAAAAAGTGGGGATAAGTGGATCCTCTGTACTTTCTATTACTGCGTTCTAAACAAAACAAATAACACAACAAGGGAGGTTTATTGGGAAAAGCACTATTTCATTTATTTTGTGAACTCTGCATTGATAATATGCTATTCTCGTGTTGCACCGTCGTAGTGGAAAAGCTTCGGCAAGGGTGGAACCTGCGTGAAAAGGCGTGAATAGTTAGCACAGCTGTGGAGCACATCAGCACTATACTATAATTGTATGCGATTTATGTGCGACTCGTGAACAAACGCGGAAATTCAAGAAATGTCGGAAACATCTCATAATCGGGCACTACTTTCGAAAATAACAAAGGAAAGTTGTCCTTTTACTATAAAATGAATCTATGTTCAATATTCAACCCCCAGATCTTGGCTTTGTGTCACTTTATATACCCAAGGGAAAAAGAATAGAAACACGAGTAAAGGTTCTGTTGCAAAGCAATTTTGAAAGCAGCACATTAGTTGAAATAGGTGCATTTTGCATTATAATAAATTTCATATTTTTGGCATACATCGGAAAGGAAAACATGTAGACATGAGCTAATACGATACACACCAAGGATGGGGTCTTTAGGCAAAAATGTCCTTAAATGATAGGTGCAAGGTGCATTCTGAGGAGATATTAGAGGAAGAACATATTTTCAAGGCTACTTTAATAATGCCATCGCGTGCCGAACTGCCACACGTGTCCAACACCAAAGAGCGCGTGTTCGGTATCACGTTACCTTTAAAAATACGGGCAGGAAAAAAAAATGTTACGAGAACTGCAAGTCACCACACAATGGGGGTTTGATACAAGCACAGGATTAACTATATGAATTAAAATTGCTTTGGGACAATGTGCGTAGGCTCTTTATTCGAAAATATAGAGCCTACGCACCTCACGACACAAATAATATATAAAGGTGGAACCGGTGGTTTAACATCGCAACAAAAAGTGCCAGGCCCCATTCTGAAAAGTGGCCAGCAACTTACCGAATTTCGGCATCCGCTGTGCACTCTTGAGCTGTGTGTCAGCAATACAAATTCAGCGACGGCACTGTAGCCTCACCAAAAGGCGCGGGCTTGTGTTCATATACGACCGATGTCACAGTTGTGATGAGCATTGTCTTAGGAGGTACACTGGCCAAGGAATCGCGCAATCAACTTGATGATCGATAAATGCGGTACATGCGCCGATACGCGTAGGCAGACTGCGTGCAGCCGTTGAAACTCGTTCCATGTCGGTAGCACTGCAGCCGCGACGACAGAATGCAGCCGCGCGGAAAGTTCCCCGAAAAGTGCGCGGTCGCTCCCTCCGAAGGGCCACCACTGCCACCAAAAGCAGGTTCAGAACGACATTCTTTGCAAACTGTAGGTGCGCACAATGGACGTGCTGGGCGGGGGCCGTGACGAGGGTGGTCAGTTCGGGAAGCGACGCGCGTACCCCCCTTCACATACTTTTTTTTATTTTTAGTTGCTGCTAGCTTAGCATGTGCAAGGTTGCTTCTAGGCAGAATATGCGCGTTTTGCTTTCTTTTTTTCGTGGTTGTCGCAAAGCGTGGAAGACAGCATTTCTCCTGGCCAAAAGCACAATGGCAGGGACACCCGCCGGGACTGCATTTGTTAAGTGCAGCCTGGTGCAGCCTATGGAGTATGCTTGCATGCATGTGTTCTCTTGCTAGCTACCTGTAGCATAGGATTTCGCAGAGGCTGAACCACCCACTCTAGCTAAAAACGCGATCGAAATGCTGCACTGCACGTAACAAACGTAGCGAGGGCGCGCGGCGTCGCCATTGTGAATTTCTGCAAGTTTCTGCAGCGCAGGAAAACACGTGCTCCCTTCCGGCGCGGCAAGAAATATTGCGCTAAACCTCTACTCGCGCCCTTATTTTACTCTTTTTGGTTATAAATAAATGAGTTTTTAAGTACCAGAAAACGCAGATGTGGGCTTCTATCGACACCATAGTCTCATATGAACGTCAGAGACAAATCCTACACTCGCTGCACAGAGCATGCAGTCAAGCTCGATGTATTCTTCTCATCTAACTAGTACAACGTAACCGCGATGGCCGATGTGTAAAAGAATTCGACATGTATGGAAAGAACGCACTAACGGTCGTTCACAAAAAAGCAAAAAATAAAGAAAGAAGGAATTATACGCAATGCCGTGGACATATTAAGAAATTATTAGCCTATTGTATCTGCGTGGTAGTAGAGAGCATGGAGGTGGAAAAGGGAGGTATAAGTTTACCCGACCAGTAGACAATTATTTTCTGTTGCTGAGCTTATGCGAGCTGCGATACATGCGTTGCGGAGCTGCTTTTGAAAGGAGTGCACTAGTTTTGCGAACGCACTGATGAAATGTAGTGGAGGGGCACGTGGTCAACAACAGTTTGACCTAGGACGGTTGGTTTATACTGTGACCCTGCACAAACATATGAAGAAACTAGAGAACAGAAGAGAGCTTTGATTTTCAACTGATTTTTTTTTCAGTGCATGCTTTCTGTTTTTATATACCATAAAATACGCACATCGCCTGCGCAAGAACACTTTGTGATCACATACACTCTAGTAGAACTCACCAGAAAAGCTCTCTATACATCAATTATACGTGTGTGCATTTGTTTGCCACCTTTGAGATGAAAAATGCTTGCCTATGACTACTTTGTATTTTTCGTTTTTGCCTTTTTCGCAAATGCCGTGGTCTTGACAAGAGCACTTCATTTGAATTTGCAATGCAAAAGGGATCTATGTATTTCATGGTGTATAAAAACAGCTAACATCCTCTGAATATAAAGTTAGCACTAGATCTGTTTTGTCCCCTCGCTGTCACGCTGTTAGCTCCGTGTAGCCTTCTTTTTCATAGGCTGCTAAATGTCACTAGGATAACGCCGGTTGCGAGAGTTTATTTCCGCTTCAGCGCACCATAATGTCTGCGCTAGACCTTTTTTGTCCACTCGCTGTTGCGCTGTCACCTCAGTATTCCTTCCATAGGTTGCTAAATGTCAGTCGTATAGAGCGCCGCTTCCGACTGTTTATCTTTGTTTGAACATATGAGTGGTGGTTGTGCCCATCGATGTAAGCAGGAACAATTTCTATGAATTTAAATTTTCTTACATGCGCTGTCAGATAATTTTCCACCATGCTTGTCGATCATTCTGGCTAATGTTAACTGTTGCGCCAGCCTGTTTCGCAAAGTTCCCGCAAGACAGCCTGTAGATGTATATATGAATAGTTTATATGCATGTTTTTTTGTTTGCCCTGCTTATTAAAAACAATGCGCGCGAACATAATGTCATATATGCTGCTCAAAACGCACGTGCGCTATGTTCCGGCACTGAAACGCGTATACATGAATATATGAAGCTCAACATCTGCTTCTTACGTCGAATCTCTCAAGTGAATTTCGGTCATGCTTGTCTCGATCGGATCTCTATTGCTATATACAGCAGGCTTCCAAAGAGGCCCGGCCGATATCAACCATGAAAAGCTACGGCGTAGTCGACGTTGCCTCCAGGACAGCAGAAATGACTCAATGTTTCCTGTGAAATAATCATTCTGGGCAAATATCGCGCCAAATTCGACATTCCTCAGGCGATTCTGATGAGCGGCAAAATCGGCGCCACATTTGCCGGAGAAAGTTATCGGCTAGCCGACGGGGGCTCTAAGGTGGCATACTTGGCACAGTGTTGCCGATAAATGGCGTCGGCGAGCCCATATTGTCTGTAGAAAGGCAAAATCGGCGCCATAGTTGCCGTTGAAAGCCATCGCCTCAGCCGATGTCGGCAGTAACGCGGCATATGCGGCCCCATGTTGCCGATTACAGTCGACGGCCTGCCGATATCGGCGGGGCAGCGGCTATAGTAGCCCGACGTTGCCAGTCATTGACGGTGGCGTGGCCGATACTGGCTCGCTGTCGGCAACATTCGGCCGTGGATGGGCCGAAATTTGCCGCCATGAAACCAATATCGGCCCTACGTTGCGTGCTGCCTGGGTGAGGACGTCAGGAGCTCGTTGTCAAGCGGAGCCATACACCCCGACTCTTGGCACCCGCCAGGCACTCGGGACTACGCCGCGACTGTGGTACTGGCGGAGAGCTCCCTTGCCACGTCCACGCTGGTTGAACGCCGCCTCTCTTCTCCTGCAATATGGCGCCTCTCGTGCACGCGCCACGCGCCACGCTCCGTCTTTTAGGGGCGAAGCTGCTCTTAGTCTAACCTTGTCACGCGTCAGGCGTCAGGCGTCAGTCGTCAGGCGTCAGGCGTAACCCGCGTGCCGGGAGGCACGTGTTCGCCCTCGGTGGTTGCCCTCAGCGCGTGCCTCTCTCTCTCTCTCTCCCGGCGCGTGCCTCTGCTGTCTTGTGAGAAAGAGAGAGAGACAGGGAGAGAGCGAAAGGCGCGCATTGGCTATGGAAACGCTCTTTGTTAGAGGAACGCTCTACCAGCTCGCAAAGAAGGAGAACGCGCCCTCACCAGCGAGAGACAACGTTGGCGCAGGCAGCGTCTCCTAGAGAGTTTCTTGATTGAGAAATACCGACTGTTCGCATTGGAGAAGCGTTCACCAGCAACCTATATATATATATATATATATATATATATATATATATATATATATAGGCACTGGATCTTGACTTGCAATGAAGTGCAGGTGGGAGATTTCACTTGTGCATAGTTGAACCATGAGGATTCGTAGCGTGCGCGTTAACAAAATTAATCCGGAACTCGGCACGATCTACGATGAACCTCCCGAGCTTCGCCAACTCATCATCATTCACTCCGTGGATATGCTGTAATTTTTTGTTTTTTTTTGCTTTTCGGCTCATGCGAAAGCTAGTCGTCATTGTCATGTTTTTTCAGTGGCTGACGGATTCCCCTTTTGCGTGGTCGCTTCGGACTTGCCGTCGCCACCACTCCACAAAAGACAGCTGTCGCGCACTTATTCCATGACACTACCCAGGCAGCACGCAACGTAGGGCCGATATTGGTTTTATTGCGGCAAAGTTCGGCCCATCCACGGCGTAACGTTGCCGACAGCAAGCCAGTATCGGCTAAGCCGCCGTCAATGTCTGGCAACGTCGGGCTACTATATCCGGTGCCCCGCCGATATCGGCAGGCGGTCGACTGTAATCGGCAACATGGGGCCGCATATGCCGCGTTAATGCCGACATCGGCTGAGGCGATGGCTTTCAACGGCAACTATGGCGCCGATTTTGCCTTTCTACAGACAATATGGGCTGGCCGACGCCATTTGTCGGCAACACTGTGCCAAGTA
Organism: Hyalomma asiaticum; assembly: GCA_013339685.2. Taxonomy (NCBI): domain Eukaryota; kingdom Metazoa; phylum Arthropoda; class Arachnida; order Ixodida; family Ixodidae; genus Hyalomma; species Hyalomma asiaticum. The sequence continues at coordinate 46,766,058 of CM023488.1, forward strand.
TGCCACCTTAGAGCCCCCGTCGGCTGAGCCGATAACTTTCTCCGGCAAATATGGCGCCGATTTTGCCACTCATCAGCATCGCCTGAGGAATGGTGAATTTGGCGCGATATTTGCCTAGAAAGATTATTTCACAGGAATCATTGAGTCATTTCTGCCGTCCTGGAGGCAACGTCGACTACGCCGCAGCCTTTCATGGTTGATATCGGCCGGGCCTCTTTGGAAGCCTGCTGTATGTAAGAAATGAGATCCGATCGAGACGAGAATGACCGAAATTCACTTGAGAGATTCGACGTAAGAATCAGATGTTGAGCTTCATATATTCATGTATACGCGTTTCAGTGCCGAAACATAGCGCACGTGCACTTTGGGCAGCACATATGACATCCTGTTCGCGCGCTTTGTTTTTCATAAACAGGGCGCACAAAAAACATGCATATAAACTATTGATATATACATCTATAGGCTGTTTTGCGGGAACTTCGCGAAACAGGCTGGCGCGACAGTTAACATTAGCCAGGAGGATCGACAAGCATGGTGGAAAAATATCTGACAGCGCATGTCAGAAAATTTAAATTCATAGAAATTGAACTAGTTCGTGCATACATCGATGGGCATAACCAGCACTCATATGTTCAAACAAAGATAAACAGTTGCAAGCGGCACTATACTACTGACATTTAGCAACCTATGGAAGGAAAAGGCATATGGAGGTAACAGCACAACAGCGAGTGGACAAAAAAAGGTCTAGCGCAGACTTTATGGTGCGCTGAAGCGGAGATAAACTCGCCACCGGCGTCATACTACTGACATTTAGGAACCTATGCAAAAGAACGGTATACGGAGCTAACAGCGTGACAGCTAGGAGACAATACTGATCTAGTGCTAACTCTATATTGAGAGGACCATGAAATACATAGATCCCTTTGTATTGCAAATTCAAATGAAGTGCTCTTGTCAAGGCCACGACATTTGCGAAAAAGGCAAAGACGAAAAATACCAAGCAGTCATATGGCAAGAATTTTTCACCTCAAAGATGGCAAAGAAATGCACACACCTATAACTGATATAGAGAGAGCTTTTCTGGTGAGTTCTACTAGAGTGTACGTGATCACACAGTGTTCTTGTGCAGGCGATTTGAGTATTTTATGTTATATAAAAACAGCAAGCATGCACTGAAAAAAAAGTCAGTTGAAAATCAAAGCTCTCTTCTGTTCCCTAGTTTCTTCATACGGTTGAGCAGGGTTACAGCATAAACCAACCGTCCTAAGTCAAGCTGTTGTTGACCACGTGCCCCTCCACTACTTCATCAGTGCGATCGCGAAACTAGTGCATTCCTTTCAAAAGCAGCTCCAGTACAGCGCAACGCATGTATCGAAGCTTGCATAAGCTCAGCAACAGAAAATAATTGTCTACTGGTCGGGTAAACTTATACCTCCCTTTTGCACCTCTATGCTCTCCACTACCACGCAGATACAATAGGCTAATAATTCCTTAATATGTCCACGACATTGCGCATAATTCCTGCTTTTTTAATTTTTTGCTTTTTTTGTGTAACGTTCGTTAGTGCGTTCTTTCCACACGTATCGAATTCATTTACACATCGGCCATCGGTTACGCTGTACTAGTTAGATGAGCAGAATATATCGAGCTTGAGAGCACGCACTGTGCAGTGTGTAGGATTTATCACTGACGTTCGTATGAGACTATGGCGTTGCTATAAGCACACATGTGCGTATTCTGATATTTAACAACTAATTTGTTTATAACCAATAAGGGCAAAAGAAGGGTGCGTAGAGACAGAGTCATCGCAGTATTTCTTGTCGTGCGGAAAGGCAGAACGTGCATGTCTTTCGTGCGCTGTAGAAAATGGCAGAAATTCAAGCAGAATGGCGGCGCCGTGCGTCCTCGCTACGTTTGTTGCGTGCAGTGCAGCATTTCGCTCGCTTTTTTTAGCTAGAGTGGGTGGTTCAGCCTCTGCGAAATCCTGTGTGACAAGTAGCTGGCAAGAGAACACATGCATACCGGCGGTGTCCCCGCCATTGTGCATAAATGTTTGCCCAGGAGAATGCGTTTTGAAACAGCCACAAAAGAGAGAAAGAAAGAAAGAAAGAAAGAAAGAAAGAAAGAAAGAAAGAAAGAAAGAAAAGAAACGCGGGTGTCCTGCTAAGAAGTAGCCTAGCACATGCTAAGCCGGCAGCAACTAAACATAAAAAGATGTATGACGAGGGGGGACGCACGTCCGCTTCCGAACTGACCACCATTGTCACGGCCCCCTCTCTGCACGTCAATTGTGGGCAGCTACAGTTTGCAAAGAATGTCGTTCTGAACTTGCTTTTGGTGGCATCTGCTTCCTTCGGAGGGGCGATCGCGCCGTTTTCTGAGAACTTGTTTCCGTGCTCTCTCGTCGCCACTGCAGGTACAAGCATTCCTACGTGTGTATGAACGAGTTTCAACAGGGCACCCAGTCTGCCTACGCGTGTCGGCGCATGTACCGCGTTTATCGATCATTCAAGTTGATTGCGCGATTCGTTGGCCAGTGTACTGCCTAAGACAATGCCCATCCCAACTGTATCATCGTTTGTGTATGAACACAAGCCTGCGCCTTTCGGGGAGACAACAGTGTCGTCGCCGAATTTGTATTGCTGACTCACAGCTGAATAGAGCACAGCGGATGCCGAAATTCTGTAAGTTGCTGGCCACTTTTCAGAATGGGGCCTGGCACTTCTTGTTGTGATGTTAAAGCACCGGTTCCACCTTTATATATTATTTGTGTCGTGAAGTGCGTAGGCTCTATACTTTCGAATAAAGAGCCTACGCACGTTGTCCCAAAGCAATTTTACTTCATGTAGTTAATCCTGTGCTTGTATCAAACACCCTTTGTGTGGTGACTTGCAGTTCTTGTAGCATTATCTTTTCTTGCCCGTATTTTTAAAGGTAACACGCGCTCCTTGGTGCAGGACACGTGCGGCAGTTCGGCACGCGATGGCATTTTTAAAGTAGCCTTGAAAAGATGTTCCTTCTCTAATATCTGCTTATAATGCACCATGCACCTATCATTTAAGGACATTTTTTGCCTAACGACCCCATCCCTGGGGTGTGTCGTGTTAGCACACGTCTACATGTTTTCCTTTCCGATGTGTGCCAAAAATATTAAATTTGTTATAATGCAAAATGCACCTATTTCAAGCAATGTGCCGCTTTTAAAGTTGCTTTGCAACAGAACCTTTACTCACGTTTTTTCCCCCTTGGGTATCTAAAGTCACACGACACCAAGATCTAGGGGTTGAATATTGAACATAGATTCATTATATTTAAAAGGACAACTTTGTTTTGTTATTTTCTAAAGTAGCGCCCGATTATGAATGTTTCTGGCATTTCTTGAATTTCCGCGTTTGTTCATGAGTCGCACATAAGTTGCATGCAATTATAGTATAGTGCTGATGTGCTCCACAGCTGTGCTAGCTTTCACGCCTTTTCCCGCAGGTTCCACCCTTGCCGAAGCTTTTCCACTACGACGGTGAAACACGAGAATAGCATATTATCAATGCAGATTTTACAAAATAAATGAAATAGTGCTTTTCCCTATAAACCTCTCTTGTGTTATTTGTTTTGTTTAGAACGCATTAATAGAAAGTACAGAGGATCCACTTAGCCCCACTTATTACTGTGTTAATAAAGCTTTCGCGTATGCATGAGAGGCACATTTACACAAACTACTGTTGGTCCTTCGAAAATGCCTTCATAGCCCTTCGAAAATGTGAAAACAAAAATAAAAATTATCGCAATCCAAACGGCGCGACACACGTGGGGTAAACTAGAAACACCATAGTGGCTGTGAACGGTCTCGCAGGGGGTTTCCCGATGTCGGCGGGGCCGACAACACGCCAAAAAAGCTTGAATGCCCGCAACATCGGCCAATGCTACCTAGCCAAATCCGACCCAGTCTGGCTGGCCAAATTTCGCCCACGCTGGCTGGCCAAATTTCGCCCACTCTGGCTGGCCAAGTTCGACCCATGGTGGCTTCGCCACAGTGGCGCCATTCTGGCTGGTCATCATCGGGCAGATGTGGGTGAAAGTAGCGCGAGCGCGAATTGCCGACTTAGGCCCGATATCGCTGCCGACTTTGGCCGACTTCACACCTACATAAGTCCTGTGTTGGCGTGCTGCCTGGGTAGGCATGCTCGCGACTCTAGCGTCATCAAGAAATGCCTCACTTTGTTGATAGATATTCGTCATCACTGCTTGTAATTTGGCGCTCGGGTAACTACCTGTCTGGGTCGTCGACGTCACTGAGGCAATCAATATCGGGAAATTCCAAAATGCTCAAAATTTCTTCCATATTTTCGTCATTTCGATTGAAGATCCCAGCTGAAAAAAAAATTGGCAGATCCCACGTGCAGTGGGAATCAAGGAAATGCGAAGCACGCATAAGGAACGTAAAATGGATTTGCATTGTTGTCTCGCTATACCGAATTTGGTACATATGAAGTTAACGAAACGGCCACAAGAGCACCAAGACTGTGGCATCTAAACCATGCCGCTCATATACGCATGTCATGATTCTAACGTTGTGACTTGTCATGTACGCTGGTAATGCAGTCGTGTATTGCCCTAGCAATTTTCGTATGCATCCTTTAAGGAAACGAGTGGCATGTAGATCATGCCGCTAATGGCATGCATGTCACGATTTTCATGTTATGACCTGTCATTTATGCTCGTCATGGAGTCATGTTGTGCCAAACCAATTTTCGTAAAGGCTCCGTGCGGTCGAGTTTTTCATGTGCGATATCAGCGCCAGAATGCACTGTCTGGCGGAGAGAAGAAGCAAAATTGGGCAGACTTTGACAGACAAATACGCGAACGCGATGCGCGTCTCCAACTCTATAGCAGCAGCGACCGCCCGTCCCACATTCTTTAGTTTTATTTCCTTTGAGATGCGCGCTCCAAACCTGCGGCCAACTGTTCCAAAGGGCGACGCCGCGAGCGTACGTGTGGTTCGCAGCACGCCCGGAAAGCAGCGCAGAAACGCTTGCGTCACTGTAGCCTCGGTATCCACCGTGCGCACGGGTCTCATACGTGCGACCCAAGCGGCCAATCTTAGCGATACTGAGCCGTCCGACGAGAGCTACGTAGCCCGTCTGGTCAGTAGACGGAGCCCATACATCCCATTAACGAAACGGCAGTATAGCGCGAGGGCCATGGCATGTAAATCATGCCGGTCATGACACACGTGTCATTATTCTAACGTTATGACCTGTCATTTACGGTCGTCGAGCTCTCGTGCTGCGCCAAAGCAATATTAGTGTACATCCAATTAATGAAACGCCAGGCATGTAAATCATGCCGCCCATGACATGCATGTCACGATTTCATGTTATGACCTGTTATTTACGTTCGTGATGCAGCCAGCTTGTGGCATGCCAATTTTCGTATACGTGCCATTAACGAAACGGGTGGCATGTAAATCATGTCACTCATGACATGCTCGCGACGATTTTCATGTTACGACCTGCCATTTATGTTCGTCAGGCAGTCGCGTTGTGCCATACCAATTTTTGTATACATCCCATTAGCGAAACGGTCAGGAGAGCACCAAGACCGTGGCATGTAAATCATGCCGCTAATGACATGCATGTCATGATTTTCATGTTATGACCTGTCATTTATTTTCGTCATGTAGTCATGATGTGGCATAGCAATTTTTGCATACATCCCATTAGCGAAACGGCCAGGAGAGCACCAAGACCGTGACATGTAAATTATGCCGGTCATGACATGCATATCATGATTTTTATGTTATGACCTGCCATTTATGTTCGTGAGGTAGTTATGTTGTGCCACACCAATTTTCGCATACATCCCATTAGCGAAACGGCCAGGGGAGCACCAAGACCGTGGCTTGTAAATCATGCCGCTCATGACATGCATGTCATAATTTTCATGTTATGCCCTGCCATATATGTTCGCCATGTAGTCACGATGTGGTGTACCAATTTTCGTAAACATCCGGTTATCGAAACGGCCAGGAGAGCGCATATTCGTAGGCGGCTAGATAGATAGATAGATAGATAGATAGATAGATAGATAGATAGATAGATAGATAGATAGATAGATAGATAGATAGATAGATAGATACGCTCAAACTCGCCGAAGTTCGCTAAGAAATGCTTCGCCTTTAAAACACCAACCTGAGAGCGCTAGTGGCTTGGCTGTCAGGGTTCCGCTCATGCGCTAGCTTGCGTTCCTATAGCCACATCTACCCAACCCACACGTATGTGTGGGTGGCCCTCCCGAAGCACTCTCGAAATCTTTTTTGCAAAATTATGCCTATTTGTTTTACGGATATAGTCGGTGATGAATCAGGGGGCACATTTTCAAATTGCGTTGCTTTCGAGACGCAAATTACCAATATTGTCTGCTATTTATCTCTCGGAGCTTGCGGCCGCTTGCTCCGGCTGGGATGCGCCATTTGAAAATGTCGCGGTTGTCCCCCTGGAAGCTCATTTGCAAATTAGCCAGATTGGTTAATTCAGCGAAACCCTCACAAATGTGATGGTTGCGCTTCAATGTGTGTGCGGCGTATAAAGTAGCCACAACAAATTCTTTTTTGTTACCCACACGTTTGTGCGGACAGGTCAGGAAATGATTAGGCGGCGGTGTCGTTCTCCCAGGCGATAACGTATTGCCTATGACATATCCATTTGGTAACTAAAGAAGGCGCTCTCTTCTCTGTGCTTTCCTTGAAGCCATTACTTGCAATCGCCAAGAGTGCGATTCCGTTTTCTCCTGCCTTAGTTCAAATCTTCACGTGTTATCTTGCACAGAAATATGCTTGAATGACCAACAGGCACAACAGCAAGTCGTACAGGACAAGTAGCGTGAGTGATACGGAAACACAGACCCATAAGCGTTATTCAATGAAGGCTGACCATTGCGCCGGAATATTTCGTAATCAGCAGGTGAAATGCCTAATAAATCAGGGAAAATAGGAATCGGGTACTTCCATATTAGTTTCACGACCCGTTTGATGACTACCTAATAGGAAAACACGACAAAGGAGCATTAGCATTTTGCCAAACATCAAAAAGAAGAGCTTTATAGCTTGAAGCTGGGTCAGGTTGCCTGAGAACGCGTTGTTTGAAAAGGCGAGGCACTAACAACAAAGAGAGAAAGCTGGATAACCTAGGAAACGCGTCCTAGTCTTTTCCGGCGACATATACATCTGGGAGCTAGCCTAAATAGCAGGGCAAGACCGAGAGCATTCTGGACGCATGATTACTGCTTCGGATGCCATATCAGCTGTCCTACGGTTTCACGTGGCGGTAGCGGTTCACTGTACTTCCTTCCTATAGTCGCTTCTCCTGCCTTTGTGTTGTTTATATAAATTTGGCATGGATCCACACTAGCATACGCTCAGGATTCAGATGATTACCAAGATGTATTGTACAAGCTCACACTCTCAAATAAAAGCTCAATGTTCGAGACCACTCCAGGAATGCTATAGCAGCAGATACGCGCAACCCATTCACTTTGTTTACCATGTATGTCGCAACGCCTTGCGCAACTGCTTCTACGTAGAACCACTGAAAGCTGATATGCGATCGGAATCAGTAATCACTCCTCGAGAACAGCCACGGCCCATGTCGAAGTGCAGTTACTGGCCTTCCCAGGGTCCGAATGACCAGGCTGTTTGTACCAGTGACCATGAGCCTACTATGCCAACCGGTAGTAAGCAGTGTTGCGTTGCAATCCGTAGGTACAGTACAAAATAGAGCGTTGGAATAATAGGGAGCAATAGCTAAGCGACTCAGCGGGCCAGCGGGCCCAGCGAACGAGCGGAGGGGACAGCGGAGCGCATGACGAAAGCAAGAGTAATAGCTGAGCGACATCCTGCGCTTGTTTCAGCGGAACGTACTGCTGCGTCCCCTGTTGAACACTGCTGAAGTTACTGTCGATCGAGTACAGGTCTTACCTCCCGAATAAACTGAAGTTACTGCGAAAAAGATATGGCAAAAGTCATTTTCTATTAGATCACACGTGTTATGTGGCAACACATCTTCGTTTTTGCTACATGACGTGACGACACGCCGCCGTCGCTTGTGTTCGGGGCTGCCATCTTGCAAAACGCTCGTACGCTGGCCCGCTGCGTACGCTCCGCTGAAGAGACGAAATGAGCGGGCGAGCGGCTCACTCCGTAAATGCGCTGGCAGTCCCAGCGTGTCGCGCATGCGCGGTTGGCGTCTCCGCTCGTTCGCTGGGCCCGCTGGCCCGCTGAGCCGCTTAGCTATTACTCTCTAATATAGCGCGAGCACTGTATTACTCCTAAATTCCACCGCGGGACATGGTCGCGCCCAATATTCTCGGAACGTGAAGAGACGTGCTGCGCAGCTTGGATGCGCAAAAAAGTACAGTTAACTGGGAGCGCGGTTTGCTAAGCTGCATACTTCGAGAAAGCACATCGGCAGAGCATTGCAGAACACTTGCACTTGGCTACGCATAGCACGCATGCGCGGCAGTTGGGCGTATCGCATCTGTGCTCTGTCGCACACGGTGTGGTTTACGTAACAGATAAGCAAATAAGCGTCTAAGTAAACAACGGAGATATGGAAATGGCCGCTCCTACATGGTACGGCAAATACCGTAATCTTTGGATAATATCAGGCGCAAGAATATTCTGCGATCAGCGCTCGACCGATATTAGAAAGTAGCAAGGCCATAAAGTGCCAGTCTTCCCTGCAGTCTTCAAACGTAACTCCCAGTTCACCTTGCGGATTTGCTTTTAGCTCGATGAAGTTCATGTGTTTGAAGATTAGACTTTTTCTTTTACCGGTGAAGCATTGGTGCAACGTGTAAAACTCTGTAGGCGAAGATGGTTCCCACGTAGGAAAATAAAAATATGAATCATGTTGTTGTTATGTGGGGTTTAACGTCTCAAAACCATGTCTGATTATGAGAGACGCCGTAGTGGAGGGCTCCGGAAATTTTGACCACCTGGGGTTCTTTAACGTGCACTGACATCGCACACCACACGGACCTCAACATTTCGCCTCCAAAAATATGAATCATGTAAAAGAAGACGGGTTCTTGGTGGCGGTCATTGGGGGGCTCCCTTATCTCGTACAGTAGCAACATTCACACGTAAAATTAATCACATGCTCAAAAAAAAAATAAAACGTATTCAAGCAAGCTTTTTATTCAGTGACAACACAGTCGCTATAGATGTGGGTTCTTATTTGCCCTTATCAGGTAATGTCAACAACATACAGAAAATGTATTCAGTTGAATCTAAAACATGTCATTATGAACGGTACTTGGCGCTTCATGTTGATGAAGACTGTTATGAGTACGAAGAACAATATCGACTGAATATTCAATAGCTGATGAAAGCATCTTGTCCGATTACAGAAAGTTGACTTTTGTTTGAAATAAAAAGCTCATTTAAAATAACAGTTTCCTACATGCATCCTTGAAGAAACCGCACACATGTAAAGAAATTCCGAGGTTATGCGAAATTCGAATCTTGCACTGCTGAAAGTTCAAGTGCCTGCAAGGAATAATTCCAATGTACGTGAAATTCGACCGATTCAGTTGCCAGCCGGATGTTGCCGCAAAAAAGAGCCTAGCTTAGCCTATAAATATGAAGTATACAGGGAACCGTGTTTTACGGGCTGTTAGAAAACCCAGTCAAATATCTCGTGCTACCCAAACAAAACTCGCCAAAATGATTTTCGCGAAAGAGTGCGTTGCATGCAATTGGATTCTGGCTGACGTCGCTCACTTAAAGGCCGCTCTACGCACTTTTCGTGAACTTGGAAAATTGCATTATGTGGTCGTTGCAATCCTTTGGATCACAGCGATGGCACTATTAAGGTCTTCGTAATGACCGTGGAAGCTATGGTCGAGGTTCCCGAGAACGCTGACAAGTGCTGCGTGTAACTTTTGTGATTGGACTATCAATCCTGGAGCATGGACAGCAAGGAAGGGATGCATAGGCCACACGTTAAAGCACACCAGTTGGTGTTCGGCTATTGCCAGGGGTTGATCTGACAGAAGAACTGAGCAGCACATAGACTCTGGTGTTCTATAATAGCCGTTAGCGTAGCTTAAGGTGCCATGCCGCATTTCATTGGAAAGGAAATTCAGGAAAGGGACAACGTCACTCTCTTCTATACGGGCCCTCAGGCGATAGATAGTCCACTGCTTTAACAAGCCGATAGTGGCGAGCGAGGAGTACACTCTAGCAATGTAAGGCAGACGCTGCTCTAGGACATTATTGCTGTAAAGCATGTCTCTGAGGGCGACGATCAGTAGATCCGGAGTGGCCAGATCGATAGGATAGCACCCAACGACCTCGCGGTACAAAAGCAATTTCTCCTGAAAAGACAGATTTGTCAGAGTACTGAACAAAGTATCGACATCCCTGTCCGTCATCGTTGCTGAATAGCCAGGCAGCGGAAACCAGCCTTCGTAGGCACAGGATGGGGGCGAGGTTCTCGGTCGACCAACACCCGGCGGCAAGCTTCCGTTTGTCTGAGCGTGATAGGAAAGGGACCGGGTGTCCTGCGTGAAGGGAACGGAAGAAAGTGTCCCGGTGACTTGCGTATTCGGTGTCCGAAAACTAATTCCGGAACAGTCGCTGCTTACCTCCAGTGAAGCTTGGGCGTGCGTCGAAAGTCGCCGGGATAGTAAAGCCTTTGAGGTGTCGATCCTTCCGTCGGCCAGGAAATGCCTTCTCGACAAACAAGCGGAAGTTCTGTCGGTTTGTGTGCCTGTGTGCAGCACCTTGGCTTAAGAATAAATGAAGCTGCCCTTACAAGACCGTGAGTGAAACTGATTACTGCTCGATAGCAATGCGCCAGTTTATCCTGATATGCGACGCACGTGACCACCATGTGGACGCTGTCGTGCGCGCTTTCGCCGTGACAGACTGGCTTTGTCTAGGTAGCCATATTTTGGGAAGCCTTCGATTGATTTGGTGATTATATGAATTTTGGGCAGTTTTTCGCTTAAAAAAAGCAATTTACGCCGCTACGCACTAGTGGCAGCACTGAGGTAGCAGTAGAGCTCGTGGAGTTTTCTTCCTCCATTCCCTCCTACTGACCATCAGTTTTCTTTTCCACACCTTTTCCACACCTACTGTCCTGCCTATTCGGAACTTGCAATATACTCTCCGTAATATACTCTCCGGCCTATATTAAGCATATATCAATGCCGCCCACCTTACCTTCACTTCCTTATCTTATCCCTTCCTATGCTATATTATACAAGGCTATGCTATGCTATGAAAAACCGATGCTGCGGCCATCGAAGCCACAAATTCGTGGAGGATTTTTCTGCACCTCAATCTGTGCACTGGTTCTATGATCGGCACATTCCGTTATGGACGACGACGTTTCGACTCCAGCTGTACTCTTTGACACCGGGGCAGCACGTGCAGCTCTTTTGTACGGTGATATGCAAATCATCCGCCTTTCTCTATTACTAACTCACCCAACACTCGATTCTTCTCCGTCTTTATGTATTAGCGCACTGCGGGCGCGGTGGTGCAGCGGTTACAGTGCTCGGCTTCTGCCCAAGGAACGCAGGCTCGATCCTGGCCGCGGCGGTCGCGTTTTAGGTGAAGGCGAAAATGCAAGTTGACTGTGTAGTGTACGTCGTCGGTGTCAGGTTATAAGGAACCGGAGGTGGCCATAATTTTCGAAGCCTTCGACTACGGCATTACTATTCTTTGTATCCCTTTCAGTACCTTTCCGCTTCCGCCCGCGGACGCTCAGCTGTGCTCCCGACATGGGGTGCGGAAAACAGCGTCATTTCCTTACCTGAACCACGATGATCATCATGAAGCGAAGAGAATAAAGGAGTGTGCGGAAAATCCCATGAAATCCATAGAAGTGCCCGCGCACTTATTTTCTTATCACGCTTGTTTTTTCCTGATTTTTCACGGTTCAACGAATAGCTTAGACGGTTTCGCTGTTAAGATAAGGCTTTGTTGACATGTGTCATAAAGGATCTTTTACAAGAGTCAGGTCTGGTTATATGCCATTGCAGGTCGTCGCAGAATACCCTACACTACTGGAGGACTGGCAGGACCATTACGGCTTAACTCAACATGCATATATCATTCTATCACAGCCTCCTATGTAAACTATGCCTGCCGGATGAGCATGAAAAGCTCGTCGCCTATAGGGGCGGGGCCTACATAGGGAAAAAAAATCAGCATATTGAGGCTGCGGAAGGGGGGCGGCAACCAATATCCGGCACTAGTGCACTGTGTCCGTAGCCTCCCATTTCAGGTTACAGATTGTCGCAACTGCCGCAATGCAGTTGTACAGCAACTTTATCGCGTCAGTGGCGAATTTGCGAGCGCACCACGCTTGTAAGTTGCGAACAACGCGTGCAATCTGCGCTTTCAAAAAGCGCACCCTAATATGTATGCAAGGGGCAATCCCATCAAAAGTTTAGGCGGCGACCGCTTTATATTCCTATGATAACATCAGCGGAAAAGAAATATGTATTTACACAAATTTATGGCCATTTACGGCTTTTCCGTCGTCTGCAAAAACAAAACAAAACAAAAAGCTAATGGTGCCGTGTGTGTTAGATTACCGTGTCACCTTTTACGCTATCTGTTATGGTCAACTTGACTGTTTAACTTTCCTTTCTTTTGCTTCGCTCGGTTAGTCTTACAACATATCTTGGCTTTATCTTATATATCTTGAAGCGAGCCCAGGTTGAGGAAGCGGAAGAAGATGGACGAAACTCCAACGGGGGAGCAGGAGGGGAAAATAAAGAAGTTAGTAATGGCGACACGACGAGTACTATGTCTGTTTACTATGTGTAGTATTATTACCTAATTTGGCGCAGTCGACCGAACGAAGCAGTATGTGGGTGACTTTCTTTGTACAAGGAAACCGCAGGGACTCTGTGGTACTCAAGCAATATCAAGTGGAAGATGAAGCGGCCGTTGAGCTTCCTGACCATGTCACTACAGGTGAGCTTCTGAACCTCATCATGAATGAAGCCTCCGTGTCCTCAGAGGAACTTCTGAAACGAGATTCCGTAAAAGTTAACATTCCACTGCGCATGTTCAACAAGCTGGTGTTGACGCCCCTGGAAAGTACCTCTGCGGCCCGCCAGTGTTCATTTGATGAGTGGCTCGCAGTGCTCCGGGCTATTAGAATTCAACAGCAGCAACTTTCGCAGCAAAGTACCGTTATTGAGACTCTGGCTACTGTGTTAACGCAACAGGCAAACAACCTCTCACGATCAAGAAAAACACGCCCATTCACATTTGAAGGCACGTCTGACAACCCAGAAAGCTAGATAGCTTTTTATGAAGAACCTGCGAAGCACAGCGGGTGGCTGTCTGACGAAGATTTTGTGCTTAATATGAGGCAGTCCCTAAGCGGGGTCGCAAGAAAGTGGTACGAGTGGCGATTTTCGGTGCAAAAGCTTGAACCGTGGTCCAAATGGAAGGAAAGTTTTCTTAATACTTTCAACAAGAATCAAGTCGAGCGCTGGCACGAGGCAATATTCTATCGCTTCAAGTCAGAGGGCCACTCGAGTACCTTATTGAGAAGCTGCGGCTTCTTCGCATTGCTGAACCTGCGTTGTCACAGTCATCACTTCTTTCACTAAGAATTCATGGCTTAGTGAGAGACTTGCAACGACATGTTTTAATGAACGCTCCGAAAACACTCGACGCGCTCCTCGAGCTACTTAAGCTGTTACCACACCCCTGGGCTGAGCGAGGATTTACAACCAGGCGGGACGCTTCACAGACGCCCAGTACCAATGACTTCAACGATAAATGTTCATCGGAGTTGGGATGTGCCAGCGCAAGTGTAGGTGAGGGCTTGACTTTTGCCCAGAAGCAGAAGCATTGGAAACATGCATACAAGGATGGAGCAAAAGATAATAACCCTGTACACGTCAAGGCAACGAAAGAGACCGTACAACTTGTGTCGTCAAGTTTGTTGTATATGAAACTCGATGTGAATGATCAGACTATGCGAGCTATTGTAGACGGCGGAGCTTCACTCGCAATTACAAAGACAAGCAAAGCAAAAGCTGAGGACATATTCGCAGGCAGAACTGTGGTAGTACGGGGCTATGATGGCCGTGAAAATGAACACTGCGAGTGGATACATGTGAAACAAGTACCAGTCACAGTCTGCAGAAATACAAGCATTGATGATAGAAGGCATCGAGTATGACTTTTTACTCTCTCGCTCTGACATGAAATTGCTAAAGATTAATATACACTGGGATGACACTGTCACTGCGAGCCAAGGTGCATTAAATGTGGAACAGGGAAAAGAAAATCGTATTGTGACGAAAGCATACGACATCCCCACCATTTATCCTGAATTGTACTGTACTGGTGGTTATCCCCGAGGATCAACAATGTGTGAAGTTCCGTTTAAACTACACGACACAACGGTAGTGCGGAAGAAGCCCTGCAACCTCACCAGAGAAAAGAAAGCATGGTTGAAAGGAGAGCTTCGGAAGATGCTGGATGCCGACATTATTCGTCCATCCGTATCACCATATCCTTCGCCGATAACCATAGCGCCAAAGGAAGACGGAAGCCTCCGAGTATGTACAGACTACAGAGCGATTAACAGCCAGACACATCTAATTCCTCTTCCTATGCATCGAATAGATGAAATTATAAACGAGACTAGTTGGTGTTCCTGGTTTTCCAAGATCGACCTTTGTAAAGGCTTTTGGCAAGTACCTCTTCAAGAGGATACCAAGCAGTACACTGCTTTTATAACTCCATTTGACTTATACGAGTACAACCGGCTCCCTTTCGGATGGAAGAACTCGCCCAGCTGGTTTCAGAAAATGATGAATGATGTTCTAGACCCGTTCATTGGCAGCTTTTGTAGCGTCTACGTGGACGACATTATCGTTTATTCCAAAAGCGAACTTCTGCATCAACAGCATCTTGGCTCATGTCCTCTCAGCTTTGTCAGCAGCCAACCTAAAGGTCAACTTTAAGAAGAGCGAATTCTTCAAAAGCAAGGTGACATTTTTGGGTAGAGTACTGGACGGCACTACAAAAAAACACGAAGGAATAATCAGTGGCACGCATTGGAAAACTCGCGAAACCTTTTCATATCCACTCGCTACGTGTGTTCCTGGGATTAGCCGGTCATTTTAGAGCATTCATTCAAGACTACGCTCTTAAAACTAGGTGTCTGACGAGATTACACAAAAGGACGTACCATTCTGTTGGACCGATGACTGCTGAAACGGCTTACAAAGAGTTGGTGCGAGTTATATCGTCTGATCCAGTTCTTAGACTACCAGACTTCGCTCTACCCTTTGAACTAAACACGGATGCATCACATCACGGAACCGGAGCGATACTCTACCAACGAGATGATAGCCAACCACATAATCGCCAGCTCCACGTAATTGGTTACCACAGCTACACATTTAATAGAGCGGAAGTGAATTACACGACTACAGAAAAAGAAGCACTGGCTGTCCTAAAAGCTGTTCGGTACTTCCGTTCTTACCTAGAAGATAACAAATTCAAGTTATACACCGACCACGAGGCACTTACCCACCTTCTGAAAATGGCAGGACCAAAAGACAAGGTCGCACGGTGGGTCAGCGAGCTGCAACAGTTTGACTTTCAAGTGAATCATCGACCAGGAGTGTCAATGAAAGACGCCGACGCACTGTCCTGATTGGGGATCTCACTTGCGGATGTAGAATGGGAAACAATAAACTTGACTGCTTAACTTTCCTTTTTTTTTGCTTCGCTCGGTTACTCTTACAACATATCTTGGCTTTATCTTATATAGCTTAAGTTGTTTATTTTCACTGAAGTTGTCTTTCTGTTATCTTAAATGTGTTTCTCTTAGCATAGGTTGTCGTCCTCTTGCTTATAACTGGCATTGTCTGTGAGGCTTAAATTTTGTTCTTCGGACCACCGCATGAAGGCGCAAGATTTCGATTTGTAAGGTTGTCTATCAGACATTCATTCTATTTGTTCAGTTGCCTCGTCGTCACAATCGTCACCTTCTTCGGGAATCAATCATCGCTTCTTCACTCTAGTCATGACAGCCAAACCGAGGAGCGTTCCGCGCCGACGCTGCAGGTCTTTCATACCACTCGGCACAATTTGTAACGATCAAAATGGGCTCCCAGCCCTCGATCCTATGCCTTTCTCGAACTACAATCGGAATGATCATATCTGTCTGCTACGTGAATTACCCTGTAAGGCCTGAATCGATGAACAAATCGCAAAATACAATTTAGAACAGGGAATGTCGCAGGAGCCAACGTTTCGACAAGCGGACTTGTCTTCGTCAGGGCGGCAACTGTAAGGTCTGTGACACCAGGTAAAAATTATGGGCTCCGTCCACTGGCCAGAGGGCGCTATGTAGCTCTCGTCGGACGGGTCAGTGTCGCTGACATTGACGGCTTGGGGTGCATTTATGAGACGCGCGCGCATGGTGGAAGCCTAGGCAACAGCGACGCGCGCGTTTCTTCGCTGCTTTTAGGGCGTGCTAGGAAGAAAACACACGCACGCTCGCGTCGCCCTATGCAACAGCTTGCTGCAGGTTTGGAGCGTCCGTCTCAAAGGAAACAAAACAAGAGAAAGTGGGACGCGCGGTGCGGACCTGCTGCTACAGAGCTGGAGACGCGCGCGTCGCGTTTGCGTATTATCCGGCCACAGTCTGCCCAATTTCCCTTCTTCTGTCCGCCAGGCTGTGCATTCTGGCGCCGATGCCGCAAATGGAAAACTCGACTGCACGGAGCCTATAGATGCGAAGCGGCTTATGGTCAGGGCTCTGTCCCGCCCTCCAAACGCCGTGTGGTGCGATGATGATTATGATTGTGGTTCAGTTAGGAAAGGACCTGATTTCTGCAGCCCATGTATAGGGAGCACAGCTAAGCCTCCGTAGGGGTGGGGAAAGGGAGTGATAGAGATGAAGAGGAAAGGCCGTAGTGGAGGTCTCCGAAAATTTAGACAGTCCACCGCGGTGGTGTAGTGGTTACGGTACTCGGCTGCCACCCAAAAAAACGCGGGTTCGATCCCGGCCGCGGCGGTCGCATTTTCGATGGAGGCGAAAATGCCAGAGGAAGAACAGATGAAGTTGACAGGTGCATCAGAGAAGGCGTCGACAGCCTGCTCAGCAGGTTAAAAATGGCAACACAGTTCGGCAGCGCACAACTGTGGCTGTCCTTCGAGAGGCTGGCCTCAAGCTGCTCGTGTCGGACAAGGAAGGCGGATTCGTCGTGCTGCCTCGTGGGCTATACAAGGACAAGGCAGACGCGGCTATTCTGAACAACTTCAAGGAGGTGCAAGGAGTGCCTCCTGCGAAGGTAAAAACAAGGGCTGTTGAGCTATGCAAGAATGTCGGATTTACTAGGTTGGCATCCGAGGTAAAGGCCAGTAAGAGAACCAGCCTTTCGGTATTCTTCAGCGCAAAGACCCACAAAGAACATTGCCCGCTTAGGGCTATTGTTTCGGAGCGTGGAACTTGGTAAAAACAAGTGGGTCTTTTCCTGCAAAAGTTCTTGGCCTGCTGGAAGTCGACGACCCCTTCCTCTGAAAGACGCCAGGTAGTTTCTACCTTTCTTCGGGATGACTGTGCGATAAGTGTGCGTCCCTTCTCCGTGGACATCAAAGACTTGTGCTACTCTTTGCCTCAAGAGCTTTTCTGTGCAGAAGTCGGCAACTGTATTGATAAATTCGGTGCAGTTAGGTTTCAGAATGCATGCGGAATCGCCGTTGATACGTTTTTAGAGCCTTTAAAATTGTACATGCAATCCACCTTCATCAGTATGGACGATAAAGTTTCTTTATACAAAGAAAAGGTGTGTGCATCGGCTCGTGCATTGCCCCGGTTTTAGGTTACATTGCACTGGCCAGCTGTGACCGCAATCTAGCAAGAGAGCTCAGCCAGACCAACACAGTTAAGGTGATGCGACACGTGGATGACGTTTTAGTATTTTACCATGTTAGCCGTTCGGACTCTCTGCCTGCGGCTGCCACAATTCTTGACGTATTCCGCGCTGAATTAAGTTCCTTTGACTTGACAACGGAGAATCCGTGAGACGACAAACTCCGATTTCTAGACTTGGAACTTATGTTCTCAGATAACCATGTTTGTTGGCGCTATGCTCCTCTGTCGCGCAAGGTTCTCTTTCCCTTTTCCTCGGCACACTCCAAGATTGTGAAGCTCGGCATTGCGAAAGCCTGCATGAAGGCGGCACTTGTTAGGTCTTGTTGCCACCAAGTACAGGCTAGGTTGGGATCACAAATGTCGCGGTTGAAGCTCGCAGGTTTCCCTGAACTGCAGTTATCTAGCGTTGCGCAATGTCTCGTAACCGGATTAAAGTAAAGGCAACCGGCAGCGGCACAACACCAGAACGACTCACGGAAAATGATCGCGGTTATTCCGCATGTCCATAAGGTTTCCCAAAACCTAAACAAAGTTGTCGGCAGAGCAGGCGTTAGTCTGGTGTTCACTGCCCGTAACAAGCTAGGCAACATATCTCGAAGGTCAACCGTGAGGCCAAGGCCAGAAAAAGTGTCAGGAAGCATAGGCAGCCTTCTTTAAAAAAGTGTTGCGACTACTCTATTGTTTACAAGATCCCCCTGTCTTGTGGCCGTTTTTATATTGGGCAAACCGGCGGTGTGTTAATGGACGCATGGGTCAGCTCGCGAACAAAAGTAAAAAGGCCACTGATAGCCAACTATCACTACATTGCAATGAGTGCAGCGGCGAGCCACTTTCAAAAAATGCGATTTTCTTGTCCAAATACCGGGATGAACGCCCTCGTCTTGTATCAGAAGCCTATCACATCCATAGTATTGGAGAAGCATGTGTTACCCTACCCTCCATTTCCCTTCTTTCGAAGGAATTATCGTACCTGAGTTGCTAAATTGAAGATATGCAGTTCGATTCTGCGCATGCTGATTTCGTTGTTCATTTCGTATTGATAGTGGCGGCACATTGATGTACGACGATTGTTGCAATAAACACATAAGTTGTTAGTCAGCGCCGGTGTCTATGCTTTCCCTTGACCGGTGTCCTGCGCTGTTTTTTTCGTCTTCTTGCATAATTGCCTGTCCCCCTTCCCAGGAATCTTCAAATATAGCTCGCAGTTTAGCTTGAGCATTTCATTTTAGTGTGATAAAGTTATGTGGTTTAAGATTGCACCATTTTTTGTACAAATGGAGCACCGGTGCAAGCCGCACAACTCCGCAGGCGATGATGGTTCCACGTAAGGAAATAAACATATGAATCATGTATACGAAGACATGCTCTAAGTGGCGGCTAAGGGCAATGGCGGCTACCTCATCTCGTATGGTAGCAAAATTCACAAGTAAAATGAATCACACATGCTCGAAATAAACGTATGCAAGCAAGCGTTTTATTCACTGGGAACACAGTCGATTGAGATCTGGGCTCTTATTGGCCCCTCTGTGTAAAACATCACGTAATGTCAACGCAATACAGAAAACGTATTCAGATGATTCAAAAAATGTCATTATGAGTGGTACTTGGTGGTACACGTCAATGAAGAGTGTTATGGGTGCGAAGAACAATATCGAATGAACATAAAACACTTGATGAAAGCGTCTTGTCCGAACATGCAAAGTGGCTTTTGTTTGAAATAAAAAGGATATTTAAAATAACTTCTTTTACGCAAACTAGACAGGATAGCAAATATATGTAAAGAAATTCAGAGCGTTCGCGAAATTCCAATGTTGCACTGTTGAAACTTCAATTGCCTGCAAGGAATAATTCCAATCTACGTGAAATTCTACCGATTCAGTTGCGAGCCGCATGTTGCCGTAAAAAAGAGCCTAGCTTAGCCTATCAAGATGAAGTATACAGGGAACCGTGTTTTACGGGCTGTTAGAAAACCCAGTCAAATATCTCGTGCTACCCAAACAAAAATCGGCAAAAAGATTATCGCGAAAGAGTGCGTTGCATGCAATTGGATTCTGGCTGACGTTGCTCACTTTAAGTCCGCTGTACACATTTTTCGTGAACTTGGAAAATTGCATTATGTGTTCCTTGAAATTCTTTGGATGTCAGCGATGGCACTATTAAGGTCTTCGTAATAACCGTGGAAGCTATGTTCAAGGTTCCCGAGGGCGCTGACAAGTGCTGCGTGTAACGTTTCCGAGTGCGCTATCATTCCTGGAGCATGGACAGCAAGGAAGGGATGCGTATTCCATATGTTCAAACATACGAGTCGGTGTTCGGCTATGTCTAGGGGTCCGTCTGACACAAGAACTGAGCAGCACACGGATGCCGGTGTTATATGATAGGCGTGAGCGCAGCTTAAAGCGCCATGCTCTATTTTATTGGAAAGAACATTCAGGAAAGATGCAACATGTCTCTCTTTGATAGGTGCCCTCAGGCGATAGAGTGTCCATGACTTTAACGAGCTGATAGTGGCGAGCCGGGAGTACAACCTAGCAATGTGAGACAGACGTAGCTGCAGGTTGTGATTAATATGAAACCAATCTTTCATGGTGATGATGAGTCCATCCAGAGTGCGTCCATTCGGAACGCGACAAGGACAGCGCCCAACGATCTGGCGGTACAAAAGGAATATCTCCGGAAAAGACAGATTTCTCAGAGCGGTGCACACGGTATCGACATCGCTTTCCGTCATCGTTGCAGAATAGCCAGTCAGCGGAAACCAGACTAAGTAGGCACAGGATAGGTTCTCGGTCGACCTACACCGGGCAGCAAGCTTCACTATTTCTGAGCGTGAGAGGAACAGGACCGGGTGTCCTGCGTAAAGAGAACGGAAGAAAGTGTCACGAAACTAATCCAGGAAACAGTCGCTGCTTACCTCCAGTGAAGCTTAGGCGTGCCTGGAATATCGCCGGACTAGTAGTGCCTTTCAGGTGTCTATCGTTCCGTTGGTCACACAACGCCTTCTCGACAAACAAAGAGAAGCTTAGTTGGGCTGCGTGCCTATGTGCTGCGCCTCGCCTTAAGAATGAATGAATCTGGCTGTACAAGACCGTGTGCGAAACTGAATACTGCGCGCTAGTAATGCGCATGGTTATTCTGATATGCGACACTCGTGACCACCATGTGGGCATTGCCGCGTGCGCTTTCGCCGTGACAGACTGGCTTTGTCTAGGTAACCATATTCTGGGAAACCTTCGATTGATTTCGTGATAATATAAGTTTTAGGGCAGTTTTTGTAGCTTATCAAAAAAAAAAACTACTCCGGCAGCTCCGCACTAGTGGCAAGACTGAGATACCAGCGGAGCTGGTGGCGTTTTCTTCCACCATTCCCTCCTACTCACCGCCACTTCTCTTTCCCACACCTTGTACGATACTGTCCTACCTATACTAAGCTTCCATCACTCCCGCTCACCTCACCTTCACTTTCTGTTCCTGCCCCTTCCTATGCTATACTATGCAAGGCTATGCTATGATAGCTATGAAACACCGAGGCTGCGATGATCGAATCCGCAACTTCGCGGAGGCGCTTCTAATTTTCTGCACCTCAATCTGTGCGCTGGTTCTATGATCGGCCCACATTTCGTTGTGGGCGAGGACGTCTTTACTCCAACTGTACTCGATGACACCGCAGCAGCGCGTGCACTTCTTTTGTATTGTGATATTCAAATCACCCGCCTTGATGTACGACCAACTCGCCCAACAGTCGATTCTTCTGCGTCTTTATGTATCAGCGAAATGCGGGTGTGGTGGTGCAGCGGTTACAGTGCTCGCCTGCTACCCAAGGAACGCAGGCTCGATCCCGGCCTTCGGCGGTCGCGTTTTCGATGGAGGCGAAAGTGCTAGTGGACTTTGTAGTGTACGTTCTCGGTGTCGCGTTATAAAGAACCGGAGGTGGGCAGAATTTACAAAGCGCTCCACTACGGCACTATTCTTCTTTGCATCTCTTTCAGTACCTTTCCGCTTCCACCCGCGGACGCTCAGCCGTGCTCCAGAAATCGGGTGTGGAAAACAGCGTTCTTTCCTTTAGCGAAACACGATCATCATCATGCAGCCAAGGGAATAAAGGAGTGTGCAGAAAATTCATGAATTCTATAGAAGTGCCCTGCGCACTTTATTTCTTATGCTAGTTTTCTGTTGATTTTCCACGGTTTAACGAATAGCTTAGGCGGTTTCGCTCTTATGATAAGCCTTTGCCGACATGTGTGATAAATGATTTTTTTTACAACAATCAGGTCTAGTTATATTCCATTTCAGGCCGACGCAGAATACCCTACCTTGCTGGAGGAATGGCAGGACCATCATGCCCTAACTTAAAATGCATACATTATTCTATCACAGCCTCGTACGTAAACTATGCCTGGGCGATGAGCATGAAAAGCTCGTCGCCCATAGTGGCGCCGCCTACGTAGGACAGCATATTGCGGCTTGGGGAGGGGGCGGAAACCAATATCCGGCACTAGTGCACTGTGTCCGTAGCCTCCCATTCTAGGTTACGGATTGTCGTAACTGCCGCAGTGCCGTTGTACCGCAACTGTATCGCGGCAGTTGCGAACTTACGGGCGCACTGCGCGTGCAACCTGCGCTTGTAAGTTGTGCACTTATAAGCGTTTTTCGCGACCTTTCAAAAAGCGCGCCTTAGACGCGTATGCAAGGGGCAACCAAATCAAAATTGAGGCTGCGACCGCTTTATGTTCCTATAATGCTATCACCGAAAGAGCAAACAGACAATGAAGCCTAGGAAAGCATAGGGGAAGTTACTTGTGGTATTGTAATTGTGAAGAAAGTAGAAAGCAATTAAAGTGGACGGAAAGCCAAACCTTGCCTTCGGTGGGAACCGAACCCACGACCTTCGGATGCCGCGTCCGATGCTATACCAACTGTTTGCTCATTATGTTGTTTCTAACAAATAAAGAACGAGCCCTTGACTCCTTCCCTTTCGTTATATCACCGAAAGACAAATATATATTTACGCAAATTCATTGCCCTTTACGGTGTTTCTGTCGTCTGCAAAAACCAAGAAAAGCAAGACGTTAGTCTTGGAATACCGTGTCATCTGTTATGCTGCCTAACTGCTCAACTGAATCCTTTTCATAGCTTCGCTCGGTTTCCCTTACAGCATATCTTACCTTCAATAAGCTTATTTTCGCTTGGCTTTCTGTTATCGCAGGTTGGTTTCCCTTAGCTAAGCTAAGGCTTGGCTTGATCTTGGCTTTAACTGGCATTTGTCTATTAGGCATAAATTTTAATATTCGAACCACCGCATCAAGATGCAGCTTTTCGATTTGTCACATTGTCTGTCAGACATTCATTCGAGTTGTTCAGTTGCCTCGTCTTCACAATCGTCTTCTTCTTCAGGAGTCAGTCATCGCTTCTTCACTCTGGTTATGATAGTGGCAAAATGGACGAATGCTCCACGCCGACACTGCACGTCTTTCATACCACTCCGCACAATTTGTTACGGAAATAGACGAGCTCCAGCCCTCGATCCTATGCCCTTCTCGAACTACAATCGCAGTGACGTCTGTCTCCTACGTGAATTACCCTGTAAGGCGTCGTGATACCAGTTAAAAATTATTTGTTTCTCAATCACTCTCTCTTTGTTTCTTTCTAACTTCATGTCTCTCGCTCTCCGTGTGCCCCTATCTTTGCTTCGGTGTTTATTTTCGTTTCTTCTCGCTGTCTCCCTCTCCTTTTCTCTTTCAGCCGTAGCAAGTTTTTGTTCGAACGGCAGCTGCAACAAAACCAAGTGGTTGCCATCAATGAAATTTGTGCCAGAATGGCGAGATGGCCTGGTAGTCAGAAACTCGCTGTCGGACTGTGGGTACGCGGATCGTAATCCTGCCTAGCCAAGAAAACTTATTTTCTTTTCATTTATTTATTTATTACTTCCTCTCACTGTCCGTACTTCTCTGTTTCTCTATCTGCAGTTCATCTCGCCGGTTCTTCTCTCTTTCTCTGTTGGCCTTCCCCTCACCTGGCTTGCCACTTTCGCGCACTCTCCTTAGAGTTGGAACGCAACCTTTCACTGCTCCGCCGCTGTTAAAAAAATTCTGTGTGCCGCCTTCAACTCGCTTATCGAGCAGCGATGAAGGCGGATGTGTTCGGGCGATGGCGTATTCGTAATTATGTTAGGTGCGGATTAGTTAAGTGTCCCCGGCCGTCGGCGCGTAATATCTCATTTCGCTTGTTACGTAACAGACAAGTGACTTGTCACGTTTACTCTGTATAGCGAGTTCCGTAATTCATAATTAAGTAGGCAGTGGCATTGAAAAGAATGTTCAATTTTTATAGTTTCATTAATTCGTTGACATTTACTGCTTGGATCAACAGACGAGTAACATAGCCACTAGACCACCGTTGCGAGTCAAATCTGTCGCTGGGAGATGTAACCGGGCAGGCATTCCTCAAATGATCTTGGAGATTTTAAAGCGTCATATATATTCCCTACTAAAGGACTGATACAAGAGCCACACCGCCCATTTTAAAGCAGTTATTGTTGCTAAAGTTTTTTAGGGTTCTCGAAGGTGTATTCAAAATATATGGGTGACATTTGTTCCCGTGCTTTTTTCTAAAAAACTGCAGCTATGTGGGAGAACAATGCACCAGGAATGTCGCGGTAAATGGAAACAGAATCGCAAGCAGTGACTTATCTGTGAATCAGACGCTGCGGATAGACATGTGAGCGTTGTTAGTGCAAGGAATAACAATACGTTTCGAAATACCAATAGCAAATAAAGAAACCTGTGTAACAGCCCGTATCAAAACAGAATAAAAACAATAAATCCATATACATTGGCAGGAAAATTTGGGCCAACGAATTGAAAAGACGGCGAATCATCCCGTGAACTATGTTGGACGGTAAAACACGTTGCATGGTTATTCTTGCGTTCGTCGTCACATTTGTTAGCCACCATTAAGCTCACGTTCTGCGTGTTTGTCCAAAAAAAATCGGACCAGTGTGGACGAACGGCAAAGCTCACACTTGGGATGCTCTTTAACTTGCGTAAAACTGCAAAAAATGCCAACCAGAAAAGAGTGAGTCCAAACCAACCGAAGCCCACCTACTTCTGTTGAGTAGGTGGGCAGGTGTTGAGTTAGCAGGTGTTGAGTAGGTAGGTGTTGAGTAGGTGGGTTGAGTAGGTTGAGTTAGCTCTTTCCTGCCTGTGCAAAAACAGCCAGATAAATGGCATTTTTTCCTGCGATTATTTCTTTGTGTGGGCCTCTGAACTAACCTTGATTATCAAAGAATGAAAATGTTTACTTCGCTTTGTTCAAAACGAATCCACACACAGGTGTGGGCTGGGCTTTTATTAGTATAATTCCCAGTGCAATAAAAGAAGTGAGTTCATTCGAATTCGCACCTCTTAAACTCCGGTATGGAAAGCTTTAACTCAATTCCTATCGCTCGTCCGACAGAGGTAGACATCCACTCTGTACAGCGCGCGCGTCTTCTGGTCGTCATCCCATTGAGGTCGCAACTTCTCCTGAAAGGACTCCTTCCAGTCATTGTTGCCGGGTGGCCAACTTTTTGGTGCAGATGATAAACTAGGTGTGACGGGGTTGTTGGAAATTATTTGGAACGCACGTTGCGTCTGACGACGGCAACGCGTTCAGAAAGATGGCGAGGCTGCTTTCTGTGAAGACTTTATAACGAAAACAACAGCAAACAAGGACATGGACCAAACAAAGTATTAAATGAATACGGAAACGCAGCACTTCGGAACATAGAGAAAGACACACAAAGAAACACGCGAGTAAAGTCAGAGTTCAGAACGCTGTCACCGAGCCTGGTTGAATGGTGCGCGAGAAGCCCACGCAAGTGAAGCGTCGGCGTGAGCTCGGGGTCGTCAAGAAGGGGTGCTGCGTCGATAGTGGTGTCTGTGGTGCCGAACACTCCCACTCGTGGCTCGACGAAACGAAACGAAGCAGCACTCGGGCCTACACCCGACGGTGCTACTTCTGCTGGTCCTCCAAGGAGGAGAGAGACGGGCCGAGGACGCGCAGAGTCGCGGACCTCCTCGCCAAGTTCTTGTTCGGCGAGGCAGCGCTCGGGCCTACACCCGACGGTGCTGTCGGAAGCTCGGGCGGCTCGCCAGGCGTCGGAAGGAGACGACGTCAGGAGCTCGTTGCCAAGCGGAGCCATACACCCCGACTCTTGGCACCCGCCAGGCACTCGGGACTACGCCGCGACCGTGGCTCTGGCGGAGAGCTCCTCTGCCACGTCCGCGCTGGTGGAACGCCGCCTTGCTTCTCCCCAATATGACGTCTCTCGTCCACGCGCCACGCGCCACGCTCCGTGTTTTTGTGTTGTTTTTTTTTGCTTCTAGTCTCATGAGAAAGCTTGTCGTCATTGTCATCCTTTTTTCAGTGGCTGACGGATTCCCGCTTTTGCGTGGTCGCTGCGGACTTGCCGTCGCCACCACTCCACAAAAGACAGCTGTCGCGCACTTATTCCATGACACTAGGCATGCTCGCGACTCTAGCGTCATCAAGCAATGCCTCAGTTTGTTGATCGATATTCGTCATCACTGCTTGTAATTTGGCGCTCGGGTAACTACCTGTCTGGGTCGTCGACGTCAATGAGGCATTCAATACCGGGATATTCCAAAATGCTCAAAATTTCTAATCCATATTTTCATTATTTCGTTTGAAGATCCCTGCAGAAAAAACACCAACCTGAGAGCGCTAGTGGCTTGGCTGTCATGGTTCTGTTCATGCGCTAGCTTGCGTTCCTAGTCACATCTACCCAACCCAGACGTATGTGTGGGGGGCACTCCCGAAGCACTCTCGAAATCTTTTTAGCAAAATTATGCCTATTTGCTTTACGGATATAGTCGGTGATGAATCAGGAGGCACATTTTCAAATTGCGTTGCTTTCGAGACGCAAATTACCAATATTGTCTCCTATTTATGTCTCGGTGCCAGCGGCCGCTTGCTCCGGCTGGGATGCGCCATTTGAAAATGTCGGGGTTGTCCCCCTGGAAGCTCATTTGCAAAGTAGCCAGATTGGTTCATTCAGGGAAATCCCCACAAATGTGTTGGTTGGGCTGCAATGTGTGTGGGGTGTACAAAGTTGCCACAACAAATTTTTTCTTGTTACCCACACGTTTGTGCGGACAGGTCAGGAAAAGATTAGGCGGCGGTGTCGTCCTCCCAGGCGATAACGTATTGCCTATGACATATCCATTTTGATAACTAAAGAAGGCGCTTTCTTCTCTGCTTTCCTTGAAGCCATCACTTGCATTCGCGAAAAGTGTGATTCTATTTTCTCCTGGATTAGTTCAAATCTTCACGTGTTATCTTGCAGAGAAATATGCTTGAATGACCAACAGGCACAACAGCAACTCGTACAGGACAAGTAGCGTGAGTGATACGGAAACACAGACCCAAAAGCGCAATATGAAAATCGTGGAGTGGATTTATTGGCCACCAAGAATAAAATTAAAGCAGCCCTTAAAGAGGTCGTGAAACGGTGTCTGATTTTATGCAGTAACACTCTTGTTTGGGCTAGTTGGTACATTCTTAACACAAACTCTGTAGCGCAAAAAACACGGACGAAGAAAAGAAGGAACACACACAGGCGCAAACCGCTTCCTTCTGTCTCTTGCCAGGGTCAAATCCAATGGGCATGAAATTTTTCTGGACTGCTTTTTCGGCCTTATCATTGAACACATCCAGCGGCATGAGAGCAAAGCCACCCTCCTTTTCTCTCCGATTTTCTTTTCGCTAATAGCGCGACAGAAATCCTGATCCTCGTAGCTATAACATACCCGTTTCGTCGCACTGTCGGTGTTGGTCCGCAGATATGAAAACATGATTTTGATTTAACAGGGCGTCCTACCCTCATCTCTGTGGCTGAAGCGGTGTTAGCCGCGAATACGGCCTCCGAAATTAGAGCCCGCTCTCGGAGGCCATAGAACAACAAATAGTGCTTAGTGCTCCAGCATTGCTACTGCACGGCTGCACCTCACAGGGTCGAAGGATTTTCCTTACTTGCCGGGTTTCGTAAAAATCTATTACTTTAGCGCAAACTAATGTTGGCGATATGGTTATGTTTTTAAGTATCGTAAAGCGACGCCGCTATATAGTGCCTATGCAGGTCTGTGCTGCCGCATGGGCGTTTTAGGAGCATAAAAAATCTGGGTTTTCAAATGGGCGTTATTCAATGAAGGCTGACCATTGCGCCGGAATCTTTCGTAATCAGCAGGTGAAATGCCTAATGAATCAGGGAAAATAGGAATCGGGTAGTTCCATATTAGTTTCACGACCCGTTTGATGGCTACCTAATAGGAAAACACGACAAAGGAGCATTAGCATTCTGCCAAACATCAAAAAGAAGAGCTTTATAGCTTGAAGAGGGGTCAGGTTGCCTGAGAACGCGTTGTTTGAAAAGGCGACGCACTAACAACAAAGACAGAAAGCTGAAAAACCTAGGAGACGCGTCCTAGTCTTTTCCGGCGACATATACATCTGGGAGCTAGCCTAAATAGCAGGGCAAGGCCGAGAGCATTCAGGACGCCTGATTACTGCTTCGGATGCCATATCAGCTGTCCTATGGTTTCACGTGGCGGTAGCGGTTCACTGTACTTCCTTCCTATAGTCGCTTCTCCTGCCTTTGTGTTGTTTATATAAAGTTGGCATGGATCCACACTAGCATACGCTGAGGATTCAGATGATTACCAAGAGGTTTTGTACAAGCTCACACTCTCAAATAAAAGCTCAAAGTTCGGGACCACTACAGGAATGCTATAGCAGCAGATACGCACAACCCATTCACTTTGTTTACCATGTATGTCGCAACGCCTTGCGCAACTACTACGTAGAACCACTGAAAAGCTGATATGCCATCGGAATCAGTAATCAATCTTCGAGAACAGCCACGGCCCATGTCGAAGTGCAGTCACTTGCCTACCCTGGGTCCGAATGACCAGGCTGCTTGCACCAGTGACCATGAGCATGAGCCTACCATACCAACCGGTAGCAAGCAGTGTTGCGTTGCTATCCGTAGGTGCAGTACAAAATGGAGCGTTGGAATAATATAGCGCGAGCACTGTATTACTCCAAAATTCCACCGCGGGACATGGTCGCGCCCAATATTCTCGGAACGGGAAGAGACGTGCTGCGCAGCTTGGAATGCGCGAAAAGAGTACAGTGAACTGGGAGCGCGATTTGCTAAGCTGCATACTTCGAGAAAGCACATCGGCAGAGCATTGCAGAACACTTGCACTTGGCTACGCATAGCACGCATGCGCGGCAGTTGGGCGTATCGCATCTGTGCTCTGTCGCACACGGTGTGGTTTACGTAACAGATAAGCAAATAAGCGTCTAAGTAAACAACGGAGATATCATGGAAATAGGCCGCTCCTACATGGTACGGCAAATACCGTAATCTTTGGATAATATCAGGCGCAAGAATATTCTGCGATCAGCGCTCGACCGATATTAGAAAGTAGCAAGGCCATAACGTGCCAGTCTTCCCTGCAATCTTCAAACGTAACTCCCAGTTCACCTGGCCGATTTGCTTTTGTCTCGATCAACTTCATGTGTTTGACGATTAGCCGTTTTTTTTTTACCGGTGAAGCATTGGTGCAATGCGTAATGCTTTGTAGGCGAAGATGGTTCCCACGTAGGAAAATAAAAATATGAATCATGTAAAAGAAGACGGGTTCTTGGTGGCGGTCATTGGGCGGCTACCTTATCTCGTATAGTAGCAAAAGTCACACGCAAAATTAATCACATGCTCGAAAAAAAAAACGTATTCAAGCAAGCTTTTTATTCACTGATAACACATTCGCTAGAGATGTGGTTTCTTATTTGCCCTTATCAGGTAATGCCAACATACATACAGAAAATATACTCAGTTGAATCTAAAACAAGTCAATATTAACGGTACTTGGCGCTTTATGTTGATGAAGAGTGTTACGAGTACAAGAAACCATATCGACTGAATATTCAATTGCTGATGAAAGCATCTTGTCCGATTGCAGAAAGTGACTTTTGTTTGAAGTAAAAAGCTTATTTAAAATAACAGTTTCCTATTCGCATCCTTGATGAAAGAACATAGATCTAAAGAAATTCCGAGGTTTAGCGAAATTCTAATCTTGCACTCCTGAAAGTTCAAGTGCCTGGAAGGAAGAATTGCAATCTACGTGAAATTCTACCGATTCAGTTGCGAGCCGCATGTTGCCGTAAAAGAGCCTAGCTTAGCCTACAAATATGAAGTATACAGGGAACCGTGTTTTACGGGCTGTTAGAAAACCCAGTCAAATATCTCGTGCTACCCAAACAAAACTCGCCAAAAAGATTTTCGCGAGAGAGTGCCTTGCATGCTATTGGATTCTGGCTCACGTTGCTCACTTAAAGGCCGCTCTACACACTTTTCGTGAACTTGGAAAATTGCATTATGTGGTCGTTGAAATCATTTGGATCACAGCGATGGCACTATTAAGGTCTTCGTAATGACCGCGGAAGCTATGGTCGAGGCTCCCGAGAACGCTGACAAGTGCTGCGTGTAACTTTTGTGATTGGGCTGCCAATCCTGGAGCATGGACAGCAAGGAAGGGATGCATAGGCCACACGTTAAAGCATACCAGTTGGTGTTCGGCTATTCCTAGGGGTCGATCTGACAGAAGAACTGAGCAGCACACAGATTCTGGTGTTCTACGAATGCCGTTAGCGTAGCTTAAGGTGCCATGTTGCATTTCATTGGAAAGGAATTTCAGGAAAGGGACAACGTCACTCTCTTCTATACGTGCCCTCAGGCGATAGAGAGTCCACTGCTTTAACGAGCCGATATTGGCGAGCAAGGAGTACACGCTAGCAATGTGAGACAGACGCTGCTCTAAGACATTAATGCTGTAAAGCACTCCTCTGAGGGCGATGATCAGTGGATCCGGATAGGCCACAGCCCTAGGAAAGCACCCAACGACCTCGCGGTACAAAAGCAGTAACTCCTGCACAGACAGATTTGTCATAGTACTGAACAAAGTATGGATATCCCTGTCCGTCATCGTAGCTGAATATCCAGGCAGCGGAAACCAGCCTTCGTAGGCTCAAGATGGGGGCGAGGTTCTCGGTCGACCAACACCCGGCGGCAAGCTTCCGTTTGTATGAGCGTGATAGGAACGGGACCGGGTGTCCTGCGTAAAGGGGAAGGAAGAATGTGTCTGGGTGACATGCGTATTCGGTGTCGGAAAACGAATTCCGGAACAGTCGCTGCTTACCTCCAGTGAAGCTTGGGCGTGCGTCGAAAGTCGCCGGGATAGTAATGCCTTTTAGGTGTCGATCCTTCCGTCGGCCAGGAAATGCCTTCTCGACAAACAAAGAGAAATGCTGTTCGGCTTTGTGCGTGTGTGCAGCGACTCGCCTTAAGAATGAAACCGGCCGCACAAGACCATGAGTGAAACTGAATACTGCGCGCTAGTAATGCGCCAGTTTATCCTGATATGCGACCCACGTGACCCCCATGTGGACGCTGTCGTGTGCGCTTTCGCCGTGACAGACTGGCTTTGTCTATGTAGCCATATTTTGGGTAGCTTTCGATTGATTTAGTGATTATATGACCTTTGGCCATTCTTTCAGCTTATCAAAAGAAAGCAATTTATGCCGCCACGCACTAGGGGCAGCACTGCCCCCATTCCTCCTACTGACCGTCACTTCTCTTCTCGACACGTTTTACTATACGGTCTTGCCTATTCGCAACCACAGAAAAAAATCGTCTTCCCCGCACCTTGTACCCTACCTACACTCCTACCTACAGTAACCGTGTACCACTGCCGCCCACTTCACCTTCACTGCCTGTTCCTACCCTTTCCTATGCTATGGTATACAAAGCTAAGCTATGCTATGAAACACCGAGGCTGCGGGGATCGAATCCGCAAATTCGTGGAGGCGCTTGCGTGTTTCTGCATCTCAATCTGTGCACTGGTTCTATGATCGGCGCACATTCCGTTATTGAAGACGACGTTTCGACTCCAACTGTACTCGCTGACACCGCGGAAGCACGTGTAGTTCTTTTGTATTGTGACATGCAAATCCCCCGCCTTGATGTATCACCAACTCGCCCATCAGTCGATTCTTCTCCGCCTTTATGTATTAGCGGACTGCGGGGCTCGTTGTGCAGCGGTTACGGTGCTCGACTGCTACCCTAGGAACGCAGGCTCGATCCAGGCCTCGGCGGTAGCGTTTTCAATGGCGGTGAAAATGCTAGAACACTGTGTACTGTACGTTGTCAGTGGACGTTAAGGGACCGCCGGTGGGCAGAACTTTGGGAGCCTTCCACTAATGCATTATTCTTCTTTCTATCTCTTTCAGCACCTTTCCGCTTCCCCCCCCCCCCCCCCCCACGCGATCGCTGAGCAGTGCCCCTGACATGGGTTGCGGAAAACAGCGTCCTTTCCTTAACCGAACCACGATGATCATCATGAAGATAGAGAATAAAGGAGTGTGCGGAAATTTCATGAACTCCATAGAAGTGCCCGCGCACTTATTTTCTTATCCTACTAGTTTTCTGCGGATTTTTCACGGCTCACCGAATAGCTTAAACAGTTTCGCTGTGAAGATAAGGCTTTGCTGACATGTGCAATAAATGACTTTTTACAAGCTTGAGGCCTGGTTATATTCCATTGCAGGCCGTCGCTGAATACCCTACGCTACTGGAGGAATTGTGGGCCTGTCACGGCTTAGCTTAACATGCATATATTCTGTCATTACAACACAGCCTCCCACACAAACTATGCCTTCCGGATGAGCACGAAATACGCGTCGTCTGTAGTGGCGACGCCTACGTAGAGAAAAAGCCAGCATATTGGTGCTGCAAGAGGGGAATGGCAACCAATATCTGGCGCTAGTGCACTATACCGTAGCTTCACATTCCTGGTTACGGATTATCGCAACTGCCGCAATGCAGTTGTACACCAACTCTAATTGCGGCAGTGGCGAACTTACGAGCGTACTTCGCTTGTAAGTTGCCTACTGCGGGTGGAACTTGCGCTTTTAAGTTGTGAACTTACGAGAGTAGTTCGCAAACTTACGAAAAGCGCGCCTTAGACACGTATGCAAGTGGCAACCCCAACAAACTTTTAGGCGGAGACCGCCTTATATTCCGATAATATCGCCGAAAGAGGAACATGCACTTACGCAAATGCATTGCCCTTTCCGTTGTTTCCGCCTTCTTGAAAAATAAAAAAAAGAAGCGAAAGGTGTGTCGTGGACTACCGTGTCATCTGCTAAGATGATTAACTGCTCAACTTAATCCTTTTCTTCGCTTCACTCAGTTACACTTATAGCATAGCTTGGGTTAAGTTAGCTTATTTCGCTGAACTTGGGTTTTTGTTATCGTAGGTTGGTTTCTCTTTTCTTAGCTTGGCTTTCTCTTCGCGTTCACTGCCCGTAACAAGCTAGGCAACATGTGCCGACAGGTCAACCGTGAGACCAAGGCCACAAAAGGTTGCAGGGAGCATAGGCAGCCTTTTATAAAAAAGTGTTGCGACTCTGTTGTTTACAGGATCCCCCTGTCTCGTGGCCGTTTTTATATTGGGCAAACCGGCCGGTCTGCTAATATACGCATGGGTGAGCACGCGAACAAAGTTAAGAAGAAGGCCACTGATAGCCAAATATGAATACATTGCAATGAGTGCGGCGGCGAGCCATCTTTCAAAAATGTGATTTTCTTGTCAAGTACCGGGATGAACGCGCTAGTCTTGTATCGGAAGCCTATTACATCCATAGTAGTGGAGAAGCATGTGTCAGCCTACCCTCCATTTCCCTTCTTTCGAAGGAGATATCGTACCTGAGTTGCTAAATTGAAGATTTGTAGTTGGATTCTGCGCATGCTGAGTTCTTTTTTTGTTGTTGTTCATTTTGTATCGATAGTGGCGGCATACTTATGCACGACGATTGTTGCACTAAACACATATGGTTGTTAGTCAGCGCCCGTGTCTGTGCTCTTCCTTGTCCTGTGTCCGGCGCTATTTCCGTTTCCTTGCAATCATGAACCAACCAGCCCAAATGCGTGCCCTTCTACAGTGCAATTTTTGTTAGAACGGCAGGTGCAACGGAACCATATGGTTCCCATAAATGCAATTTGTGCAAGCTTGTCTGGATGCCCTGGTGGTAATACACTTTCGCTGTCGGACTGTGAGTACGAATCCCACCTCAACAAGGAAACTTTTTTTCGTTTCATTTAGTTCTTTATTCCTTCCCCTCACTGTCCATACCTCTCACTTTCTCTATCTGCAGCTCCTCTCCCCGTTTCTTCTGTCTCTCTCTCTCTCTTTCCCCTCACCCGATTTGCCACTTTCGCGCACTCTCCGTGCGATTGGAACACAACCTTGAACTCCTTGAACTGCGCCCCTGTTACGATCGTATGGTCTCACGACTTCTACTAGCTTATCTAACAGCGATGAAGGTGGATGTCTTCGGGCGATGGCGTGTTCATGATTATGTTAAATGCGGATTACTTCAGAGACCCTGGCCTTCAGCGTGTAATATCTCGAGAAGCTTGTTGCGTAAGAGATGAGTGCCTTGTCACCTTTACTCCGCATTGGCGAAATGTCGAGGCCCGTGTACCGTACGATGTCAGTGCGCGTTAAAGAACCCCAGGTGGTCAAATTTCGGGAGTCCTCCGCTACGGCGTCTCTCATAATCATAGTTGGTTTTGCGACGTTAAACCCCACAAATCAATCAATCAATCAATCAAATCAATCAATATCGCTGTAAATCAAGTCAAGTCAAATCAAGTTTATTTTCCTTTGCAAAAGCACAAAATTACAAAAATATAATATGCAGAAGAGGGTCCCAAGGTCAGAAGACCGTACCGGGACCCTCTGTACATGATTGAAGTAGTCGAAATTGTAAAGCAGTAGACGAAATTGTAAAGCAGAATAAAACCGCTGGAAGATGGAAACAGAATTGCAGCAGTCATGTACATGTGAATCAGATACTGCACACAGATGTTACAGCGTTCTTATTGCAAGGAATAACAACAAGTTTTGAAAGACCAAGAGCGAATAATAAAAACATGCATGACAGCACATGTCAAAATATAATAAAAACAATAAATGCATATATTTTGGGCTGCAGAGAGTGCGCCGCTGAAACTAAAAGACGGCGAATCATCCCGCGAACACTGTTGGACGGTAAAAACGTGTTGCATTGTTACTCTTTGGTTCGTTTTCAAATTTGTTATTCACCATTGGGCACATGTCCTACGTGTTTGTCCAAAAAAAAGATCGGACCAGTGTTAACAAAAGGCAAAGCCCACTTCGGATGCTCTTCAATATGCGTAAAACCGCAACACATGCCAACCACGACGAAGTGAGTCCAAAACAAGCGAAACCCACCCATTCTGTTCAGTAGCCATGCACAGCCGTTGGTCAAACCCCTAGGTTGCATAGAAAAAAAATGGACAAAGAAACTAACTTCGCAGTCTGCTTGGCGAGGGCAAGCCTTTCTTTATTGCGATAAAAAAGACACCATGGCGTAATATTTCATCACATTAGGTGGCGGTATTATTCTCCTAGGCGATAACATATTGCTTTCTCATCTCTGTATTATGTAATCTTATGTATTAGATTTTCTTCTAGTTTATTTCAAATATTCACTTGTAATTCCCTACAGAAATATGCTTGGATGACAAACAGGCACAACAGCGGGTCATACTGGAGAAGTAGCGTGAGCGATATGGAAACACAGAGCCATAAGCACAATATGAAAGTCGTGGAATAGGTTTACTGAACCGCAGCAATGAAAAAAAGCAGCCCCTACAGGAGTCTTAAAAAGGTGTCCGATTTTCTTTTTGCTAATAATGCAACAGAAATCTTGACCTCAGAAACTACAAGATATTTGCTTCGTTGCACCGCCTGCGTTGATCCACAGCGATAAAAACATGCTGTCGATTAATGAGCGCGTCCTTCTCTCATCTCTCCAGCTGACCCTCATGTTAGTCGCCACCACGGCCCCCGAAATTCCAGCTCGCTCTCGGAGGCCATAGAAAAACAGTGCTCCAGCCTTGCTACTCCATGGCTGCACTTCAGGGGGTGAAACGATTTGCTTACTCGTCGGGTTTCATATAAATCTATTATTTTAGCGCAAACTAATCTTGTGGATACGTTTACGTTTTCAAGCATCATAATGTGACGCTACCAAACAGTGCTTGTGCGGACCTTCGGCGCTGCATTGTCGTTTCGGCAGCACAAGAAAGCTAGGTTTTCAAACGGGCGTTATTTGATGTAGGCTGACTATTGCGCCGAAATTTTTCAGGATCACCATGTGAAATGATTATTGAGGGAGCTAAACAGAAACCGGGTAGTTCCATAGTATTTTCTCGACCACTTCAATGACTACCTAATAGGCAAGTATGAATAAGGAGCACAGGCACTTTGTCAAACGTCAAAAGGAAGCGCTTCATTGTTTGAGGCGGGGTCAGGTGGCCTCAGAACTCTTTCTTAGAAAGGAAGATTCACTAACAACAAAGAGCGAAAGCTGGAAAGAGCTGAGCGAAATCTGGAAAACCTACGAGACATGTCTGAGTCTTATGCGGCGACGCCCACCCAACTGCATATATACATTTGGGAGCAAGCTCAAAGAAGCACGGCAACGTCGAGAGCATCCTGGACGCATGATTAGCGCTTCCGACGCCATACCAACTCTCCTATAGTTTCACGTTGCGGCAGCGGTTCGCTGCACTTCCTTCTTCTAGTTGTTTCTCCTGCCCTTGTGTTGTTCATATAGATTTTGCATGGATCCATACTAGAATAACGCTTAGGATTCAGATGAATACCAGCACGCACTCTACGAACTCACACTCTCAAATGAAACCTCAAATTTCAAGACCATTCCAGGAATGCTGTAGCTGGAGGCGCGCAAAACCCATTCACTCTGTTTCCTACGCAAGGTGCTTTAGCAACACCTTGCCCCACTGTTGCTACGTAGAACCACTAAAAAGCTTACATGCGATTGGAATCAGTAATCATTTTTCGAGAACTCGCTTTCCCCATATCGAACTGCAGCTACTTGCCTTACCTGGTTGCCACGGACCGCGCTGCTTGTACCAGTGATCATAAGCAGATGCCAGTGACCATGAGCATGAGCCTACAATACCAACAGGAAGCAAGCAGTGTTGCGTTGCAATGCGTGGTACAGTACAAAATGGAGTTTTTGAATAACATAGCGCGAAAGCTGTATTACTCCAACTTCCAGCGCGGGACGTGGTCTCGCCTAATATTCTCGGAACGTAAAGAGATCTGCTCTGCGGCTTGGAAGCGTGCAAAATACAGTGAACTGGCGAGCGCCATCTTGTAAGCTGCATACTTAAAGAAAGCGTATCCGCACAACATTGCAGAACACT
The DNA here is from genome assembly GCA_013339685.2 of Hyalomma asiaticum. Classification (NCBI taxonomy): domain Eukaryota; kingdom Metazoa; phylum Arthropoda; class Arachnida; order Ixodida; family Ixodidae; genus Hyalomma; species Hyalomma asiaticum. The sequence continues at coordinate 46,803,378 of CM023488.1, forward strand.
TGCACTTGGCTGCGCATGGCGCGCATGCGTGGCAGTTGGCCATTTCACATGTGAACTCTGTCGCACGTCACGGTTTTCATAACAGTTGGGCAACGATGCGTCTAAGTAAACAACGGAGACAGCATGGAAATGGGCGCCTCCGCATGGTACGGGAAGTACCTTAATTTTAGACGATATTAGACCGAAGAATATCCAGTGATTAACGCTCACGCGATATTGGAAAATAGCCAGGCCATTACGTGCCAGTCTTTCCTGCAATCTTCAAATGTAGCACGCAGTTTAGCTGACCTGTTTGCTTTAAATGTGATCAAGATTTAAATGCGAAGCATGTCTTAGCGAGCTTCGGCGAGTTTGAGCGTATCTATCTATCTATCTATCTATCTATCTATCTATCTATCTATCTATCTATCTATCTATCTATCTATCTATCCGCCTAAGATTTTGTGCTCTCCTGGCCGTTTCGTTAACGGGATGTACACGAAAATTAGCATGCCCAACATGACTGCATCAGATAAATGACAGGCCATAACATAAAAATCACGACGTGCATTTCATGTGCGACATGATTTGCATGTCACGGTCTTGGTGCTCGCCTGGCCGTTTCATTATTGGGATGTATAAGAAAACCAGTATGGCACAAGAAGACTGCACGAAGATCATAAATGACAGGTCATAACGCAGAAATCGTGAAATGCATATCATGAGCGGCATGATTTGCATGCCACGCGTTTCGTTAATGGGCTGCATAGCAAAATTGCTACGGCACAACACGACTGCATTACGAACGTAAATGACAGGCCATAACATCATAACATAACAGGCTTCATTGTCTGTTTGCTCATTAACTTGTTTCTAACAAATAAAGGACGAGCCCTAGACCCCTTCCCTTTCGTTAGGCCATAACATCAGAATCATGACATGCGTGTGTGAGCAGCATGATTTACATTCCACATTCTTGATGCTGTTCGGCCGTTTTGTTAGCTTTATATGTACCAAACTCGGTATAGCGAGACAACAATGCCAATACATTTTACGTTCCTGATGCGTGCTTCGAATTTCCTTGATTCCCACTGCACGTGGGATCTGTCAATTTTTGTGTTTGAAGATTACAAGATTTTTTGTGCCAGTGGAGCATCGCTGCAAGGACCACAATTCTGTAGGCGAATATGGTCCCACGTAGGGAAATAAAGATGTAAATGATGTTCAAGGAGACAGGTTCTTCGTGACGCCTACCTCATATCTCGTATGGTAGCAAAATTCAGAAGTAATAAAATGGATCACACATGCTCGAAAAACAAACGTGTTCAAGGAATCTTTTTATTCAGTCAGAACACAGTCGCAATGAATCTGGGCTCTTATTGGCCCCTATGTGTTAAACATCACGTAATATCAACGAAATACAGAAAAAGTATTCAGATGATTCTAAAACATGTCATTATGATTGATACTTGTCTATATACGTTGATGGAGAGTGTCATGGGTACGAACATTATCGAATGCACATTCAACACTAGTTGAAAGCATCTTGTCCGAACATGCAAAGTGGCTTTCGTTGGAAATAAAAAGCATATTTCAAATATGAACAGTTTCATATATGCAAACTAGACGGAACAACAAACATATGTAAAGAAATTCTGAGCTTTAGCGAAATTCCAGTTTCGCAAGGCTGACACTTCAAGTGCCTGCAAGATAAAATTCCAATCTGCATGAATTTCTGTTCATTCACTTACGAGCCCCACCTTGGCGTAATAGGGCGCCTAGCTTAGCCTACCAATATCACGTATACAGGGATCGGTCTTCTACGAGCTGTTAGAAAACGCAGGCAGATATCTTGTACTAAGCAAACAAAACTCGCCTAAAGATAATCGCAACAGAGTGCGTTGCATGCATTTGCATTCTGCCAGCCGTTACTCACTTAATCACCGTTCTACGTATTGCTCGTGACATTGGGTCATTGCATTATCGTGTCATTGAAGTCCTTAGGACGTCACTGATGGCACTGTTAAGGTCCCCGTAATAGCCGTGCAGGCAACGTTCAGGATCTCCGAGGGCGCTCACAAGGGCAGAGTATAACCTTCCTGAGTGAGCTATCAATCCTGGAGCATGGACAGCCAGGAAGGGATGCATAGGCCATACGGTAAAGCATACCAGTCTGTGTTCGGCTATTGCTAGGGGTCCGTCCGACAGAAGCACTGAGCAGCACACGGATCCCTCAGTCCTATGATAGCCATCAGCGCAGCTTAAGGTACCATGCTGCATTTCTTTGGAAAGATAAGTGAGGAGATGGACAGCGTCACTCTCTTCTATAGGTGCGCTCAGGCGATAGAGAGTCCAGGGCTTTAACGAGCCGATAGTGGCGAGCAGGGAGTACAACCTAGCAACGTGAGACAGACGCTGCTCTGCGACTGCGATTGCTGTAAAGCCAGTCTCTGACGGTGTTGATCAGTACATCCGGAGTGGCCACAGCTGTGGGAGAGCGCCGAACGGTCTCGCGGTACAAAAGCGATAGCTCCTGAAAAGACAGATTTCTCAGAGTGCCGCACACGGTTTCGACATCTTTATCCGCCATCGTTGTAGAATAGCCAGGCAGCGGAAACCTGCCTTCGTAGGCACAGGATGGACGCGAGTTTCTTCCTCAAGCAACACCCCGCGGCAAGCTTCGGTATGCCTGAGCGTGATAGGAACAAGACAGTTTCCTGCGTAAAGGGAACGGAATCAAAGTGTTGTCGCGGGGACGTGCGTATTCGGTGTCAGCAAACTTATTCAGGAAGAGTGGCTGCTTACCTCCAGTGCAGCTTAGGCGTGCGTGGAATATCGCCGGACTAGTAGTGCCTTCCAGGTGTCGATCGTTCCGTCGGGCACAAAACGCCTTCTTGACAAACAAAGAGAAGTTCTGTTGGTTTGTGCGCCTGTGTGCAGCGCTTCGGCTTCAGAATGAATGAAGCAGGCGACACACGACCGTGTGTCGTGTGTCGATTACTGCGCGATAGCAATAGATTACTGCGCGATAGCAATGCGCCAGTTTATCCTGATATGCAACACTCGTGACCACCATGTGGGCACTATCGGGTGCGCTTTCGGCATGACAGAGTGGGTTTGTCTGGATAGCCATATTTTCGATTGATTGGGTGATTCTATCAACTTTCGGGCAGTTTTTGTAGATTATAAAAAAAGTCACAGTTTCGCCTCAAGGGCGAAGCAATGAATGCGATGGCAAGAAACTGTAATGCTATGCGACGTGAGGCTCGCAGCTTCAGGAGCAACATTAACTGTAGCAAACGTGCACTTGCTAAGTGAGTGCTCCCGTGGGCAGCGCGTGCTGGTACGAAAGGCTTTATACGTTGTGTGTCACAAAGCTACAGATGCAAAGCTAGGGGAGGACGCTAAATGAACAAACAGAAGATGAGCGCGAAGTATCACGTGAAGCACGAACGAAACGAACGCACAGATATACACCGAATGAGCACGAATAGGCTGTCACAATGAATACTCTCAGTTTGAACATCGCTCCTGTTGCAAAGGCGGCCGAAGCAGCGAAGGAAACTAGCGTGCTTCAAGTGTCGAGCTGTGACACTTGATAATTCGCGCTCATCTTCAGTTTGTTCGTTTAGAGGCGACCCTTGAGATCGAGTGACTTTCGTACGCTCCCGTAACATCAGCGCGGACATCACGGTGAAAGCGCGAAACATCCCTCTTCTTCTCACCACGAGACAACCGCGCGAACAGACAGCGGAAGGGCAAGGTCCTGCGCAAATAGAAGAAGCAAGCGAGCTGGCCGACGACTTTTAAGTGCGCCCGACGCGCTCCTCGCGCCATCTCGCTGGTAATGAAGAAACGCTTATAAGCGACTGCCGTCTCTGAGTCCTGCCAGCGGTAAAGGGTGTGTATATAAGGCTCGCCGTTAGCTCCATGAAGGATATTCTCTTTGTGGCGTAGTGGTTAGCGCCACACGCTGCGGAGCGAGAGAGAACTGGTTCGATTCCGCGCTTGGGAAACATATATCTGAATTATTTTTCTTGGAGACTTCCATATATATATATATATATATATATATATATATATATATATATATATATATATATATATATACATACATATACGGTTCATGAAAGCCAGCCGAGACTCTCCATATAATTGCTATCGCAATAAAAGCAATTCCGGCACCTCCGAACCAGTGGCAACACTGAGGTAACAGCGGAGCTGGTGGCGTTGCCGTCCACCATACCGTCGTAGGAACCACCACTGCTCTTTCTCGCACCTTGTTGTATACTGTCCTGCCTATACTAAGCTTCCATCACTCCCGCCCACCTGACCTTCAGTTCCTTTTCCTGCCCCTTCCTATGCTATGCTATACAAGGCTATGCTATGCTATGAAACACCGAGGCTGCTGGGTCGAATCCGCAACTCCGCGGAGGAGCTTCCAATTTTCTGCACCTCGATCAGTGGACTGGTTCTATGATCGGCCCATATTTTGTTATGGACTACGATGTTTCGATCTAAATATACTCTGTGACACCGCGCCAGCACATGCAGCTCTTTTGTATTGTGATATACAAAGCACCCGCTATGAAGTATCACCAACTCGCCCAAAAGTCGATTCTTCTCCGCCGTTATGTCTTAGCGGACTGCGGGTGTGGTGGTGCAGTGGTTGCGGTTCTCGGCTTCTACACAAGGAACGAAGGCTCGATCCCGGTCGCGGCGGCCGCGTTTTAGATGGAGGTGAAAATGCTAGTGGACTGTGTACTATACGTTGTCGGTGTCACGTTATAAGGAACCGGAGGTGGGCATAATTTTGGAAGCATCACACTACGGCATTATTCTTATTTCTATCTCTTTGAGAACCTTTCTGCTTCCCCCCGCAGACGCTCAGCCGTGCTCCCGACATGGGTTGCGGAAAACAGCGTCCTTTCCTTCCGCGAACCACAATCATCATCGTGCAGCCAAGGGAATAAAGGAGTGTGCAGAACATTCAAGAATTCCATAGAAGTGCCCGCACACTTATTTTCTAATCCTGCTAGTTTTCTGCTTATTTTTCTCGGCAAACCGAATAGCTTAGACGGTTTCGCTGTTAAGATTACGCTTTGCTGACATGTGTCATGGCACGAGTCAGGTCCAGTTATTGTCCATTGCAGGCCGTCGCTGAATACCCTACCTTACTGGAAGAATGGCAGGAGCGTCACGGCTTAACATACATATACCATTCTACCACAGCCTCCTATGCCTGACGGATGAGCATGAAAAGCTCGTCGCCTATAGTGGCGCCGCCTACGTAGATAAAAAGCCAGCATATTGAGGCTGCGGGAGGGGGTGGAAACCAATATCCGGCGCTAGTGCACTGTGTCCGTAGCCTCCCCTTTTAGGTCACGGATTGCTGTAACTGCCGCAATGCAGTTGTACCGCAAGTGTAGTGCGGCACTGGCGAACTTACGAGAGTACTACGCTTGTAAGTTGCGAACTATGCGTGCAAGTTGCGCTTGTAAGTTGTGCACTTACACGCGTAGTTCGCGAACCTACAAAAAACGCGTCGTAGACACGTAAGCAAGCGGTGGCCCCATCAAAATTTTTGACTGCGAGCGCTTCATATTCCCATAATAATGTCATGAAAGAGAACTATGCATTTACGCAAATTTATTGCCATTTACGAGTTTTCTGTCATCTGCAATAAACAAAAATATCTAAAGCTGTGTCTTTGACGGCCGTGTCATCTGTTACGCTTAACAACTTCTCAACTTAACTACCTACCTTTCCTTTTCTTAGCTTCGCTTGGTTTCTATTACAGCATATCTTGGCTTTCTCGTAGCCTAAGTTAGTTTATAATCGCTGAGCGTGGCATTCTGTTACTTTAAATCGGTTTCTCTTAGCTTAGCTTGGCTTTACCTTGGCCTTAACTGACATTTATCTATTAGGCTTAAATTTTATTATTCCAACCACCGCATCAAGATGCAGCATTTCGTTTTGTCATGTTGTCCATTAGACATTTATTACACTTGTTCTGTCGACGCATCTTCAGAATCGTCATCTTCGTCAGGAGTCAATCACCGCTTCTTCACTCTAGTCATGATAGTAGCAAAACCGAGGAATGCTCCGCGACGGCACTCCAAGTCTCACACCACTCCGCACAATTTGTTACGGAACAAGACAGGCTTCAACCCTCGATCCTATTCCTTTCTCGAACTGAACCCGAATGATATCTGTCTGCCACGTGCATCACGCTGTAAGGCGCCGTGACATCAGTGAAAAATTACTTGCTTCTCAATCTCTCTCTCTCTTTAATTCTATCTTCCGGTCTCTCGCTCTCCGTATGCGCCACTCTTTCTTTCGGCCTTTTTTTCTATTTCCTCTCGCTATATCTCTCTCTCATTTTCTCTTTCACCCGTAGCAATTCGTTCTTAGAACGGCAAGTGCAACAGAACCATATGGTTCCCATAAATGCACTTTGTGCAAGCGTAGCTAGATCGCCTGGTGGTAAGACGCTTTCGCTGTCGGACTGTGGGTACGAATCCCCCTCACGAAGGAAACTTATTTTGTTTCATTTATATCTTTATTCCTTCCCCTCACTGTCCGTACATCTCTCTTTCTCCATCTGCAGATCCTCTCCCCGTTTCTTCTCTCTCTCTATTGGCATTCCCCTCGCCCTATTCACTATTATCGTACACTCCCCGTGATATTGGAACACAACCTTTAACTGTGCCGATGTTATAAGCCTATTTTCAGCGTGAAACAGTGATGAAGGCGGTTGTCTTCGGGCGATAGCATGTTCATAATTATGTTAAGTGCCGATTACATTAGCGACCCGGGCCGTTGCGTAAGAGACAAGTGGCTCGTCACGTTTACTCCCTATAGGCAGTTCCACAATTCATAGTTAAGTAGGGTGTGGCATTGAAAAAAAATGTTCAATGTTTATAATTTCAACCATTAGCTAACATCTGTTGCTTGGATCAGCAGCCGGGTAACATAGCCACTAGACCACCGTGGCGGGGGAAATGTGTCGCTGGGAAATATAACCGCGCTGGCATTGCTCAAATGATCTTAGTGATTTTCACGCGTCATATATATTCCCTAACAAATAACCGATACAAGCGCCACTACGCCGATATTAAAGCAGTTATTGTTGCTAAAATTTAGTGTTCTCGAAGGTGCATTCAAAATATATGGTCGAGATTTGTTCCCTGTGCCTTTTTCTAAAAAAGCTGGGCCCCGCCGCGGTGGTGTAGTGTTTGTGGCACTGGGGTGCTGATGCGAAGGTCGAGGGAGCGAATCCCGGCCGCGGCGGCTGCATTTTTCATGGAGGGAGAAATGTCGAGGCCCGTGTGCTGTGCGATGTCAGCGCACGTTAAAGAACCATAGGTGGTCGAAATTTCCGGCGATCTCCACTACTGCGTCTCTCATAATCAGAGCTGGTTTTGGGACGTTAAACACCATAAATCAATCAATCAAATCTAAAAAATCTGGAGCTATGTGGGAGAACAAGGCACAAGGGATGCCCTTGTGTATGGAAACAGAATTGCAGCATTCACGTGTACGTGAATCAGACGCTGCCCATAGATCTTGCAGCGTTCTTATTTGCAAGGAATAAAAATACGTTTTAAAAGACCAACAGTAAATAAAAGACGTGCATGACAGCACATATCAAAATAGAAGAAAAGCAATAAATCCGTAGATTTTGGCTGGAGAGTGTGAGCCACTGAAAAGAAAACACGCCGAATCATCCCGTGAACTAAGTTGGACAGTGAAACACGTTGCATAGGTACTCTTGCGTTCGCTGTCAAATTTGCTAGTCACCATTAGGTGCACGTTCTTATGTTTATCCAGAAAAAATCGGACCAGTTTGAATAAAAGGCAAAGCTCACTTCGGATGCTCTTCCACATGCGCAGAATTGCAAAACATGCCAATCGCAAAGAAGGAGTCCAAACCAACCGAAGCCCACCCACTTCTGTGGAGTAGTCAGGCACTGCCGTCGGTCAAACCACTACGTTACATAGAAGAAAATGCGCAAAGAAACTTATTCGCCATCAGGTTGGCGATGGCAAGAAATCGCGTAGAGCGATAAAAAAAAAACACCATGGCATATTATTTCTTCACTTAGGTGGTGGTGTTGTCCTCCTAGGCGATAACATATTAAAGACGATAGTCTTTCTTGGGATACTTGTGAACATTGTCGATCAAAAAGCAAATATTACGCATATCTGAGGCGCAACATCAATACGCAAGTATTAGGTGGTGTGTTCATTTACTAGAAAATACATAGACACGTAATTCTAAACACCCTAGTTTTGCTTAATCATCGCTAAAAATGAGACGCTATGCACAAAAAAGGGCTCCGTCGATGATTTGGCGCTGCCACCAGGCATTTGCTCAGGGACTCTGCACATGCTCATGTTTCCCGGCGGCGCTGCCAGATGGCGTCCATGTCTCACGGAGCGCATCCTCTATTTTATCTATGCCAACGAGATGCGGCCGATTCAACACAGAGGAGGCGCTGTCTGAAGCAAGGCAAAAAATAAATGAGAACTTGACGAAATAATGCGGTGAAATGAAATCTGCTCAAAACAAACCTCCATTGCATTTCTCACTCCTACACGGAAATGGTACGAGACAGCATCACGGGTGGCCGTGGGTGAGACCAGGAAAAATATAGTACGGGCGGCAGAAGACTATCATCTTTCGATGAGATTTCCAGCGAAGCACGCAGATACGCCGCCAATTTTTTGCCATTGACATATGCATTTTGATAATTAAAGAAGGCGCTATTTTTTCTGTGTGTTCCGTGAAGCCATCACATGAATACTCCAAGGGTCTGATTCTATTGTCTTAAGGTTTAGTAAAAATCTTAACTTGCAATTCTGATTGATTTGCGGGGTTTATCGTCCCAAAACCAGTTCTGATTATGAGAGACGCCGTAGTGGAGGGCTCCGGAAATTTCGACCACCTGGGGTTCTTTAACGTGCACTGACATCGCACAGCACACGGGCCTCAACATTTCGACTCCATCGAAATGCAGCCGCCGCGGCAGGGATTCGATCCCGCGACCTTCGGATCAGCAGCCGAGTGCCACTTGCAATTAAGCAGAAAAATATGCTCCCATGACTAACAGGCACCACAGCAAGTCGTACAGGACAAGAGGCGTGAGCGATGAGCATATAATGAAAATGGTGGAGTGGATTTATTGGATAACAGCCATAAAATTAAACCAGCTCCTGAAGGGTTCGTGAAACGGTGTCAGAGTTTCTTTTTGCTAATAGTGCGATACAAATACTGCCCCTCTAAACTATAACATAGTTCTTCCGTTGCATCTTCCAGGTTGATCTGCAGCGATAAACAGATGCTCTCGATTTAACAGCTCGTTGCCCTCTTATCTCTGCAGATAACGTCATGTTACTCTCCACAACGCCTCTGAAATTCGTGCTCTTGGTCGGAGGCGATACAAATAGAAACAGTGCTCCAGCCTTGATACTGCATGGCTGCACCTTACGGGGTTCAACAATTTCCTTACTTTACAGGTTTCACATAAATCTACTATTTCAACGGAAACTAATGTTGGCGATATGTTCATGTCTTTAAGCATCCTACTGTGACGCCACTGTGTAGTGCCTGTGCCGGCCGGTGGTGCCGCATGGTTGTTTCGGGAGCGCAGGAAAGCTAGGTTTTCGATCGTGGCGTTATTATTAACGCGAAGGCGTTTCTTGGCTAGGTTGGCGAGAGTACGCGCCCAGCTGCCGTCCGCAAAAAGCGTCCACAAAAGCCGTGCCCGGAAAGCACGTGACCTCTCCTAGCGGAAGTGACGCCGGCGCCAACACTCGCCGCAGCGGCAGCCGGCTCGCGCTCCACTCTGCTCCAGCTACCTGCAGCGGCGTGCGACCGCGTCGCTGCGCTTTCCCCTTCAGTTGGCGGAAGCGTGCTCCCAGCGGCGTGGCGTTGCGGTGGCAGGACTAGGTGCACGAACGCGCCACCTAGCCCATTATTCCTCGCCGCCAAGCGTACCGAGTACAATGTCGAAATGAAGACAGAGACAGGCCTTCCCGACGTCGACATCTACGTCCATCGATCTCGCAATGACCACATTGTGCGCGATGTTATATATGTATCCACCTACTACTCAGATCACAAGGCCGTGGTAGTGTCTTGCACACTGACCCAAGTGCGCCGTTACCGGAACCATAAGAGGGTGACGACACCGGTGACTGTATAATCACACCACCCACGATGCCTCGGCGGTGGTACTACTTCGACATGACCGAGACCTGGCTTGGGCACATCTGCGTGCAGTGCCTGGACCACAAAATACAAGAGGACATTTGAAGTGTCGACGAACACTTAGATGGCATCTAATCATCTAAATAAACACAATCCGCCCTTCCACATTGCCCTATTCTTTATATCACAAGTTGGCGACACCAGTATGCAGCACCAGTCCGCCACTACAAACTAGCCAAAAGAAATGTTTTCGCGTTCTCACCTCATAAAATATGCTTAGGGATTGTGTAAATTTTTTAATGTAGGTTGACTATCGCGCCGAAATATTTCGGAATGAGCGTGTGAAATGCCTATTGAAGGAGCGAAAATAGAAACCGCGTAGTTCCATATTACTTTCACGACCCCTTTATTGGCTACCTAATAGGCAAATACGACAAAGCAGCATACCGATTTTGCCAAACGTCAAAAGGAAGTGCTTTATTGTTTGAAGCGGGGTGAGGTTGCCGCAAAACTTTTGTTAGAAAGGAAAATTAACAACAAAGAGCGAATGCTGGAAAGAGCTGAGGGAATATCTGGGAAACCTTGAAGACATGTGAGTCTTACGCGGCGACGTCCACCGAACTTCACATATATATTTGGGAGCTAGCCTGAATAGCATGGAGAGGCCGTTAGCATTCTGGACGCATGATTACTGCTTCGGATAGCGTAGATAGCCTAACAGCTGTGCTTTGGTTTCACGTAGCGGCAGCGGTTTGCTACGCACCCTTTTAGGGGCGAAGCTCCTTAAGGCGTGGGTCGTGCGTCCCCGATGTATGTAGTTGTTGTAGGTAGCCACCTCTCGTTTAGTTCTTGGAATGTCCGCTAGATGGCGGTACTTGTATATGAGCGCTGAAGGTGCCGCTGCTCTCCGATTAGCTGCTGCGCGGGGCTGCGGCGGGAGCGCTCCTCTCATTCTCCTGGATCGTCGCCGTACGCATCGGATAGCGCTTCATGGACCATGGACGAAGAGAAAAAAAAATTCCGAACGTTGTGTCCGAAGTGCGGAATCGAACCAGGGACCCCTCGCTACCGAACGCGCGGCGCTAGCCACTGCGCCACGAAGCTTTTTTTTTTCCTTTATTACATGGAAATGACAACTGAAGTTAAAGATCAGGATGAGAACGACTCCACACTCAAAAATCAGGCAAACACACACATGCGTCTAATAAGTGCATCCATTCAGGCGGCGACTCCTGAGCCGCATGCACACTTCTTACGTAGGCTACAGTTTCTCGGTAGAATGATCTTGTCGAACGTGGGTTTTCCGCATGGCGATCACACAGTCTTGATCTCCATAGGCTGTATAAACCGAGCACTATGAACATGTCATAGGGAGGACCGGTAATCGTTTTGAACGGTAGAAACCGAATTGAGTAAGGAGTGATGTCCATGTCCTTTTTAAGAGTTCGCTGGAGAATGTCCCAAAAAAATATTGCATCCATACAGTCAATAAAACAGTGATCAATTGTTTCTGTGCTTGGACAGAGTCGACAATTCAAGGACCACGGCACGAAGCAGCCCTACGCGTTCAACCAGGTTTTAACGGGAAGTGTTCCCGAATGCAGTTTAAAGAAAAATGTTTTGACACCGGGAGGTATACACATTTTCGAAACCCTTCCAAGTACATTTTGATAAGGCCGTCCTAAATAATGTGTCCGATACAAAGGATCTGGGAAAATTGAGTCCACCAGTGCAACAGAAATCGCTTTTCGGCTCGCGGTGAAAATATACTCGAGGCTAAATCTAACTTTCAAGAAAAGGAATGAGTCTACTACTTCCTTGAGGAAGCCCCAAATTGTCGCGCCTCATGGATTCATAACTGGAGCTCCAAATAAATGTTGCAAATACACGATGCAGTGCCTGAATGCGGAGTCGTGAGCAGTGCAGTACTCGGAGCACATACATGAGACGTGAAACTAAAAACACATTGCAAACTTCAGCACGACTAAACATTGACAAATTGCGCGCTTGCCATGAGTTTGCTTTGCTTTGTAGCCTCTTAACTTGTCCCGACCAGTGATTGTTGCTGTTTCTGTACTGTGAGAGAGGGACACCTAAATAGCGTATGTCTTTTTTCCACTCAATTCCTGCATAGTGTGACGGCATTGTGGCCCATAGTCCACACCAAAAGCCTGAACTTTTTTCAAAGTTAACACTGGCTCCAGAAGCCGCACAGAAGTCTTCTGTAATTGCAAGAGCAGTTCTTACACTCATTTTATCGTGACAGAAAAAGGCCACGTCATCTGCGTATGCAAGAACCCGAATCTCATATGACGGCAATTTAAACCCTTGAAAATTTTGTTCTTTGAGAATGCTCATACAAAGTGGTACTAAATATAGGCAAAACAAAAGAGGTGACAAAGGACATCCTTGTCTCACTGAAGACAGGAGCCTAATCGGATCAGAGAGTGAACCATTCACTATTAGCCTCGTTGAGCCATTAGCATAACATAATTTGATGCCTTTCAGTAGCTGGGATCCGATATTTGTATGGCTTAGTATACTAAACAGGAACGAATGATTCACTCTGTCGAATGCCTTAGCCAGATCCACCTGTACCATCGCAACTTGCCCATCACCCTCTGTTACACACTCTAGCACCGATCTCGCAACATGGATGTTTGTCTGAATGGATCGGCCTCTAATGCCACATGTTTGGTGTTCACCTACCACAGACCTTATCACGAATTGCAAACGGTTCTCCAAAACCTTTGCAAAAATTTTATAATCCACATTGCACAGAGAAATGGGCCTATATCCATCGACCTTTTGCAATTTAGTTTCCTCATTGCTTTTGGCTATGAGGACAGTGTGCCCTTCATACATTGTAGCGGGTAGGTACCCAACTTCCAAGGCCTCGGTATACACCTCTAGCAATAACGGTGACAAGATGGACCGAAAACACTGATAAAATTCGGCGGAAAGGCCATCCGGACCTGGCGTCTTGCCTTTCGCTAACGAATCTATGCATGCAGTTATCTCACTGATATCAAAGTTTGCATTTGTATAATCACAATCATCCTGATCCAGCTGCGGTAGCAAAGATATAAATTTCTTGGCAGAGGCATCTTTATCTAATGGCTCATGGCTGCGAAACAGTTTTTCATAGTGGTCGAAAAATGCCTTAGTTATTAGAGTAGGCTCATTGACAACCACTCCATCATACTCTATCTCTACGATTTGTTTAGACAGCGCGTGTTGGCGCTCATCGCCTAGGGACCTACTACAAGGCTGTTCCTCTAGAAAACGGAGCGCTCGCGCACGCACAAGTGCACCCCTGTATTTCTCTGTGTACAAGGCTTGTAACTGCGACTTGGTGCTGCGGATATCATCAATATATTCCCGGATGTAAACATTCAAGTTCGTGTAATTCACTCAGGAGTCTATACAATGCCTTGTAATTTTTCTTTCTTTCAAAGGTCAATATCGATGACTCTTCGATAGCTATCATTTTAACTTCTTGTTTGAATAATTCCCACACGCCACGCCACTACGCCACGAAGCGCACATGGACACATGCACCACGATGACAGTAAACACCCAATATTAACGAAAGACCGCGTGTTTTAACGCGTTTGTGCTAGCGCGTTACGACCCGTGTAAGAAGCTGGTGTAAGACGCTGAGGCCTCTCAGCCTTTTACTCTCTCAGCAGTCATGTGATGGCGTCGGCAAATGCGGTGCGCGTTCCGGCCTGTGTAAGGGGCTGCGTGAGACGTCTTCACACGATGATCGACTGGGCGAATTGCACGGAAGATTCACGGTTTACCGATGATTCCCTCCGCAGCTTCGCCCACTCATCATCATTCACCCCGTGGATATGCTGCGATTTTTTTTTGTAGTTGTTTGTCCTGCCGTGTGTTCTTCACGCATATTTTGCACGGATCCATACTAGTTTAACGCTAAGGATTCAGATGATTACGGACATGCATTGTACGACATCACACTCTCAAATAAAAGCTCAATGTTGAGGAATGCTGTAGCTGGAGCTACGCACAACCCATTCATGATGATTATGATGATTTGTGGGGTTTAACGTCCCAAAACCAGTTCTGATTATGAGAGACGCCGTAGTGGAGATCTCCGGAAATTTAGACCACCTGGGGTTCTTTAACGTGCACTGACATCGCACAGCACACGGGCCTCAACATTTCGCCTCCATCGAAATGCAGCCGCCGCGGCCGGGATTCGATCCCGCGACCTTCGGATCAGCAGCCGAGTGCCATAACCACTAGACCACCGTGGCGGGGCACAACCCATTCACTTTATCACGCGGGCGCCTTAGCAAAGCCTTGCCCCACTGTTGATACGTAGAACCACTGAAAAGCTGATATGCGATGGGGATCAGTAACCACGCTTCATCGAAGAGCAGCTACTTGCCTTCCCTCGCTACCTACGGACACTATTGGATACATTATACTGAGCTCAGCTCTCAAGCGATATCAGAACATTTCAAGGGCACAACGTGCCAGTCTTCCCTGCAATCTTCGAATATAACTCGCAGTTCACCTAGCGGATTTGCTTTCAGCTTGATCAAGATGACGTGTCAGCAGGTTGCGCCGTTTTTTTTTTACCAGTGGAACATTGGTGCAAGGCGCACAACACTGCAGGCGAAGGTGGTCCCTCGTGGGGAAACAAAGCGGTAAATCATGTACAGGGGCACAGGATCTTGGTGCCGGCTAAGGGCAATGGGCGGCTACCTTATCTCGTTTGGCAGCGAAATTCACAAGTACAATGAATCACACAAGCAGGAAAATGTTTTCAAGCAAGCACTTTATTCAGTGGGAACACAGTCGCTATAGATTTGGGCTCTTATTGGCCCCTATGTGTAAAACGTCACGTATTGTCATGAAAATACAGAGAACCTATTCAGATGAATTTAAAACATGTCATTATGAATTGCACTTGACGCTATATGTCGATGAAGAGTGTTATGCGTACGAAGAACAATATGGAATGCATTTCAACACCTGATGAAAGCATCTTCTCCGAACATGTAAAGTGGCTTCGGTCTGAAATAAAAAGGATATTTACAATAACGACAGTGACCTACATGCAACATATATGAAACAAGAAACGTGTAAATAACTTGTGACCTTTTGAGAAATTCCCATCTTGTACTGCTGGAACTTCAAGTGCCTGCAATTAATATTTGCAACCTACATGAAATTTTATCGATGCACTTGCGACCCAATGTTCCAGTCAAATAGCGCCAGGCTTAGCATATCAATATGAAGTATACAGGGATCCGTCTTCTAACATTTGTAACAAAACTCAAGCAAATATCTCGTACTACGCGAACCAAACTCGCCTAAAAATATGGCAAAAGAGTGCGTTGCATGCATTTGCATTCTGGCTTCTGTTCCTCACTTAATGGTCGGTCTACGTACATCTCGCGAATTTCGGACATTGCATTATCGTGCCATTGAAATCCTTAGAATGTCACCGAGGGCACTATTAAGGTCTCCGTAATAACCGTGCAGGCAATTTTCGGGGTCTCCGAGGGCGTTGACAAGGGCAGAGTATAACCTTCCTGAGTGCGCTATCAGTCCTGGAGCATGGACAGCAAGGAAGGGATGCATAGGCCATACGGTAAAGCATACCAGTCGGTGTTCGGTCATTGCTAGGGGTGCGTCTGACAGAAGGACTGAGCAGCACACGGATGCCATTGTTATATGATAGCCGTGAGCGCAGCTTAAGGTGCCATGCTCCATTTCATCGGAAAGAATATTCAGGAAAGGGACAGCATTGCCCTCTTTGATAGGTTCCCTCAGGCGATAGAGCATCCATGGCTTTAACGAGCCGAGTGTGGCGAGCCGGGAGTACAACCTAGCAATATGAGACAGACGCTGATGTAGGATGTAATTCCTATGAAGCCAATCTTTGAGGGTGGCGATGGCTTCAACCTGAGTAACCCCAACGCGACCAGAGGGATGCGGAACGGTCAGGCGGTACAAGCGCAATAGCTCCTGAAAAGGCAGATTTCCCAGAGCGGTGCACACGGTATCGACATCCTTATCCGTCATCGTTGCAGAATAACCAGGCAGCGGAAACCTGCCTTCGTAGGCTCAGGATGGGTGCGAGGTTCTTGCACGACGAACACCCGACGGCAAGCTCCCGTTTGTCTGAGCGTGAGAGAAAGAGGACCGGGTGTCCTGCGTAAAGGGAACGGAAGAAAGTGTCGCGGTGATGTGCGTATTCAGTGTCAGCAAACGAATTCAGGAACAGTCGCTGCTTACCTCCAGTGAAGCTGAGCGGGCGTCGGAAGTCGGCGGGCTAGTAGGGCCTTTGAGGTGTCGATCCGTCCGTCGGTCACAAAAGCGCCTTCCGGACAATGAAAGAGAAGTTCAGTTGGGCTGTGTGCCTATGTACAGCGCCACGGCTTAAGAATCAATGTAGCCGGCGGCACAAGACCGTGAGTTAAACTGAATACTGCACGATAGCAATGCGCAAGTTTATCCTGATAAGCGACACCCGTGATCACCATGTCGGCACAATCGCGTGCACTTTGCCCGTGATAGACTGCCTTTGTCTAGGTAGCAATATTTTGGAAAGCCTTCCATTTATTTGGTGATTATATCAGTTGTCGGGCAGTTTTTCTAGCTCAAGAGATAGCTCAAGGTAGCAGCGGAGATGGTGGTGTTTTCCTCCCGCATTCCCTCCTATTCACCACCACTTGTCTTTCCAACACCTTGTGCTATACTGCCCTGCCTATATTAAGCTTCCATCAGTCCCGTCCTCCTCACCCTCACTACTCTTTCGAACCCCTTCCGATACTATACTATAGAAGGCTTTGCTATCTCTTACAAAACTGCCATATCCCAAGCGGCGTGCAACGTGGGGCTGATATTGTTTTATGGCGGCAAAGCGCGGCCCATCCACGGCCTAACATCGGCGGCAGCAAGACAGTATCGGCTAAGCCGCCTTCAATGACTGGCAACGCCGTGGCACTGTAGTCGCTACCCCGCCGATATCGGCACGCCGTCGACTAATTGGCAACATGGGGCTGCATATGCCCAGCTATTGCTGACATCTGCTGAGCCGATGGCTTTCAATGGCAACTATGCAGCCAATTTTGCCATTCTATAGACAATATGGGCTGGCCGTTGCCTTTTATTGGCAACACTGTGCCAAGTGTGCCACCTTAAAGCCGACGTCTGATGAGCCGATAACTTTATCCAGCAAATGTGGCGCCGATCTTGCCGTCCTTCAGCATGGTCTGAAAAATGGCGAATTCAGCGCGATATTTGCCTAGAAATATTATTTCACAGGAAATATTGAACCATTTCTGCCGTTCTCTGCTCCGCAGGCTTTCATCAACGTCGTCTGCGCTGCAGGCTTTCATGTTTGACATCGGCCGGGCCTTTTTGGAAGCCTGCCGCATATAATAATTGAGATCCGATCGAGACAAGCACGACCGAAATTCCTTCGAGAGATTAGACGTAAGAACCAGATGTTGGGCTACATATATATACGTATACGCGTTTCATGCCGGAAGATAGCGCACGTCTTTTGAGCATATATCATATTCTGTTCGCGCGCATTGTTTTTCATAAACACGGCGCGCGAAGAACATGTATATAGAGAAACTAGTGATGTATACATCTATAGGCTTTTTTGCTGGAGCATTGCAATATAGGCTGGCGCAGCAGTTAGCCGGAAGGATCGAGAAGCATGGTGGAAAATTATCTGACAGCGCATGTCAGAAAATAAAATTCAGAGAAATTGAACTAGTTCGCGCTTACATCGATCGGCATAACCACCACTGATACGGTCAAGCAAAGTTAAACAGTCGGAAGCGGCGCTATACTAGTGACATTTAGCAACCTATGGAAAGAAACGGCATACTGAGGTAACAGCGCAACAGCGACGAGACAAAAAGAGATCTAGCACAGACATTATGGTGCGTTGAAGGGGAGATAAACTCCCTCAACCGGCGTTATGCTACTGAAATTTAGCAACCTATGCAAAGGAAGCGTTTAGGGAGCTAACAGCACGACAGTGAGGGGACACAACAGATGTAGTGCTAACTTTATATTCGGAGGATATTATCTGTTTTTATACCCCATGAAATACATAGATCCCTTTGCATTGCAAATTCAATGAAGTGCTCTTGCCAAGACCACGCCATTTGCGTAAAAGGCAAAAACGAAAAAAGAAACTGTCGATAAAACTTACGCGTTTGCGAGCGACAAATACATCACAGCAATTAATCCGCCGTCAACACTGACTGGGCTGACTGCTGCGAGAGCCAGGCCTTTCAAGGTGTACGGCGGTGCCACCGCCGTTCGCGGTCAAGGGCGATCTCATCACACAGCGCTTGCATTTGCCAGCATGATTAGCATTAGTACTCATATGCCATGCCTTAACACATGCGATTACTCTTCTCAGCACGTCGGTAAAAGGAAGGTTCGAAAGTAAGCTAGCCAGTTCCGTGAGGGAAACAGCCGGTGCCGCTGTTTACCTCTCGCTTCGCGGCGTCCGGTCTGTCGAACGGTGCGGAAGCTCCTTTGCAGAAATGACCAACTTTATAACTAACTTTGTTGGTATATGAATCCTTTTGCATCATATAAACAAATCAGAGTCGATATTTGAAGTTCTGTCCTGCCCTGGGATACACCAAACGTTCCGGTCTTGGTCCGAGCCGACCGAACGTGGAGAACTTACCGCGCCTCGGTGCAAAAGCGCGCGTTTCGACTACTTGGGCGTACCGAGTTCACATTACAGCTTCTCATGCCGCGTCGACTGAAAAGAATGATTTTCTGACGATACCTAAGAATCGCCAGCGCTGCATTCGGAATGGGTGCCGCCGCCGTTTTGCCCATTTCTGAACGTTGGCTTACGCTCAACCGAGCTTGGCAGTCTGGGCGGGCAGCCAACCTCGATTAGCGGCCTAAGGGCTGTTTCATCTGCATGCGAACAGGGGTATAAGTGTCGCTCTTGCGAATTTCTGTTGAGCTATGGATGAATTAACCAAAAAAGATATAGCCGGCAGCATCCGTAAAAGCGCAGAATTAAGCGACAATTTCATTGAGGCGTATGAACCCATCGTTGCTTTCGTAGACATGCTTGTCTTGCTGCGGCTAGCATTCCGCCGAGATTTTGCCGCCATCCAATTCTCTCACACCATAAACATGATTGCGTGCTCGGAAATAGGCCATCGATGTGTTCTATCTCTTGAAAACTTCAGTAAAGCACGACCGCCATTGTTCTCACGAGCGCTGTCAAATCGTGCCTCCGTAGATGCCGCCTTCTCGATGTTTCGCGGGACTGACACGCTGGCACTGCCGGCGGTGCCGATTGCTGCGCCACCTGAGCATTGGCGGTTGGCCATTCCTTTCAAAAGCAGCTCCAGTACAGCCCAACACATGTATCGCAGCTCGCATAAGCTCAGCAACAGGAAGCAATAATTGTCTATTGGTCGGGTAAACTTATCCTTCCCTTTTCCAGATCTCTACTAGCACGCATATACAGTAGGCTAATAATTCCTTAATACGTCCATGACATCGCGTATATTTCTCTTTTTATGCGTTTTTGTGCAACGACCGTCAATGCGTTCTTTCCATACCTTTCGAATTCGTTTACACATCGGCCGTCGGTTACGTTGTACTAGTTTGATGAGCAGAATATATTGAGCCTGACTGCATGCCCTGTGCAGTGAGTGTAGTATTTCTCACTGACGTTCATATGGGACTATGGCGTTGACACAAGCTCACATCTGCGTTTACTGGTATTTAACAACTAATTTATTTATAACTAACAAGAGTAAAAGAAGAGCAGGAGTAGAGACAGATTCAGCGCTGTATTTGTTATAGCGCAGGAAGGCAGCACGTCTTTCCTGCACTGCAGAAAATGGCAGAAATTCATGCACAATGTTAAAGGAGTACTGACACGATTTTGCGGCGGCTCAAAATGTGCATTTTTCGTTTTCTAACCATGTATTGTTAACGCCCTCCGCACACGAAAGCCAGGAAACACGTACAAAATATTTTAATTTGGTTTTAAAGTTCTCGTCGCCCGGCACTGCAAGCCAGCCCCAGCGCAATGGACACTACGATGACGTATGAGCACGGTCTACTTAAAATAGCCGAAATCGCTGTCAGAGTCACTGGACGACCGTGAAATTGTCTTTGTTTGCGTGCCCCACGTGTAATTGACCACAGACGACGGAGTTGCAGTGACGCTATCACGAATTTCTGTCCCTATGTGACTCAGACTTCGTCCGACTATGTTGATACGTCACTAGGAACCCGCCCCCTCGAAATCGAAACCGAAAGTGGGCTTTCATAGAAGCCGTATTAAAAAATATATTCATTGCCTTGCGAGGCACCATGATACTCTTTTGGGGGTTCTCCACGCCAGTGCTTTCATTTACAGCAATAATACGAGAATGTCAAAAATTCGTGTCAGTACTCCTTTAATATGGTTAATCCTGTGCTTGTATCAAACACACATTGTGCAGTGACTTACAATTCTTGTAACATTTTTTTTCTTGCCCGTATTTTTAAGGTACCGTGATACCAAACACGCGCTCTTTGGTGTAGGACACGGGCGGCAATTCGGCACGGTATGACATTTTTAAAGTAACATTGAAAAGATGTTCCTCCTGTAATATCTGTTCATATTGAACTTTGCACGTATCACTTAAGCTCCTATTTTGCCTAAAGGCCCCATCCTTGGTTTGTGTCGTGTTAGCTTACTTCTGCATGTTTTCGTTTCCGATGTATGCCAAAAATATGAAGTGTATTTTAATACAAAGTGCACCTATTTCAACATTTGTTCCGCTTTTAAAAGTGCTTTGCAACAGAAACTTTACTCATGTTTTTTTTCCCCTTGGGTATCTAAAATGACACGAAGCCAACGTCTTGTGGTTAAACATAGAAAACAGATTCATTATTTAGTTAATATGACAACTTTTTTTGCTATTTTCACAAGTAGTGCCCGATTATGAGATCTTTCAGACAATTCTTGAATCGCTACCGTTGTTCATAAATCGCACTACTGTGCACAATTTGCATAGTATGCTACTATTGCGCCGATGTGCTCCAAAGTTGTGCTAACTTTTCAGGCCTTTTCTCGCTGGTTACACCCTTGCCGAAGCTTTTCCACTACGACGGTGCAACACGAGAGTAGCGTATTGTCATTCAGGGTCCAAAAAATAAATAAAATAGTGTTTTTCTCTATAGACCTCCCTTGCTGTGTTACTTGTTTCCTTTCGAACGCATTAATAGAAAGTACAGGTGATCTACATTGCCCTGCTTATTACTGTGTTAATAGAGCTTTCTCATATGCGTGTGAGGCCCATTTACACAAATTACTGTTAGTCCATTTTATAGTGCAATGTAACGGTTCTTAAGCCCTTCGAAAATGTGAAAACAAAAATAAAAATTTTGGAATCCGAACGGTGCCACACACGTGGGTTAAACCACTATAAAAATCACAGCATATCCACGGGGTGAATGATGATGAGTGGGCGAAGCTCCGGAGGGAATCATCGGTAAACCGTGAATCTTTCGCGTAAATCGCCCAGTCGATCATCATGTAAAGGCGTGAGAAACACTGTATTCGTACGCTGGGATCTCGCGTTTAAGGGGGATATGCTGTGCTAGAGCCAGGCCTGCGCGGAACTGCAGGACAGTGACAGCGTAAGCAGGAGGAGCTATATATACTTTCTTAGAGGCCACTTTAAACGCTTGAGGAAACTAGTGCAAGTATAAGTGGTAGGTATCTCCTGCGCCATAACTTATCATTTTGCCAAGTAGGGAAGTACCCACTACGCCATAATTACCAGTGCCTCCGTAATGGGTTCAAAGCTACAAAGCACGCAGCTCTGTTCTTTCAAATGATGCCTCGACCTCGTTATACAATCCATTTTCGCGTCGTGTAGCGGTGTATTACTATTTTTCAACGTAACATTACGTTTGTTAATGCGATTCCGCGGGAGACATTATACCTGTTTAGGTCTTTTAGCGATAATTTTTCAACCACAGGCGTAGCTCAGTGCGATTATTGTCGCTGGGTCACTGCAACAGCGCCTTATGCAATTTGCGAATTTCTTAACGCACTGTAATAAATACCATGTATGAAAAAAAAAGGCGTAGCTCAGTGGTATAACGCCCGACTGCCACGCCGAGAGCCTGGGTTCGAATCGAGGCAGAGGACAGAACTTTCGGAACTTTTTTTTTCATAAAAGTAGACGTGGCTACGTAGATCACCAACGAACACCATGGGATGTACAGACCCATGCCCTAAGGAGCTTCGCCCCTAAAACCATAATGGCTGTGAACAGTCGCAGAAGGGATTTCCCGATGTCGGCGGGGCCTACAACATGCCAGGAATGCCTGAATGCCCCCAACATCGGCAAATGCTACCTAGCCAAATATGGCCCATTCTGGCTCACCATATCCGACCCATGCTGGCCGGCCAAATTCCACCCAAGCTGGTCGGCCAATTTTGAGCCACGGTGGCCTTAGCACAGTAGAGCCATTATGGCTGGCCATCATCGGGCAGATGTCGGAGAAAGTAACGCGAGCGCGATTTCCCGACTTAGGCCCGATATCGCTGCCTACTTTGGCCGACTTCATGCCTGCATCAGTCCTCTGTCGGCGTGCTGCCTGGGATATGGCTGATATCAGGAATTGGGCGTACGTGGCTATATGTCATGTGCCCGTACGTGGCCGTATTTGCCCCAATCATGATAGAAACAATCTGACAATGAAAGCCCAACATGAAGAATGTCATGTAAGACTCTGATGCGTATTGGGCAAATACGGCCAAATACGGACACCTAGCTGCCATGTGTAGCCAGATATGCATATGTGGCGATATAGGCATATCTGGTTATACATGGCACACATGCATACGCCAACAGTGTGATCCTATTTTTTTATTCTGGTTTAGTTCAAATCTTCACTTGTAATTATGCACAGAAATATGCTTGGATGACAAGCAGGCACAACAGCAAGTCGTACAGGACAGGTAGCGTGAGCGATATGAAAACACAGACCTATAACCACAACAAGAAAATCGCGGAGGGAATTTATTCCACAGCAGCAATAAAAGTAAAGGAGCTTTGAAGGGGTCGTGAAACGGTGTGCGATTTTCGTTTTGCTAATAGTGCAACAGAAATCCTGATCCTCGTAGCTATAACATTCTTGTTCCTTTGCCGTCTCTGTTGATCCACAGCGATGAAAACATGCTTTCGATTTAACAGCCCATCCTCCATCCATGTCTGCAGCTGACGTGATGCTACGACGGCCTCCGAAATTCGAGCTCTCTCTCGGAGGCCACAGAACAACAATCAGTGCTCCAGCCTCGCTACTGCAAGGCTGCACCTCACAGGGTCCAAGGATTTCCTTCCTTTCCGGGATTCATGTCAATCTATTATTTTAGCGCGAAGTAATGTTGGTAATATGGTTACGTTTTTTAAGCACCCTACTGTGACGCCCCTGAGTAGAGCTTGTGCCGTCCTGTGGTGACGGATGGTCGTTTCGGGAGCACAAGAAAGCTGGGTTTTCAAATGGGCGTTATTTAATGTACGGTAATTATTAAACCAGCATGTGAAATGCCTATTGAAGCGGTGAAAATAGGAACAGTAATTCCATCCTATTGTCATGACCCCTTTAATGACTACCTAATAGGCAAATATGACAAGGGAGCATAAGCATTTTGCCAAAAAGTGTCAAAAGGAAGTGCTCTATTGCTTGAATCGATGTCGGGTTGCCTCAGAACGCGTTGATACAAAGGAAGATTTCCTAATATCAGAGAGTTAAAGCTGGAAGAAGCTGAGTGAAATCTAAAAAACCTAGGAGACATGTCTCAGTTTTATGCGGCGACCTCCACCCAACTGCACATATACATCTGGGAGCTAGCCCGAAGAAGCAGGGCAAGGTCGAGAGCATCCTAGACGCATGATAGTGCTTCGTATGCCATATCAACTGTCCTATGGTTTCACGTAGCGGCAGCGGTTCGCTGCACTTCCTTCCTGTAGTTATTTACTTCTCCTGCCCGTGTGTTGTTCGTATAAATTTTGCATCGATACATACTAGAATAACGCTGAGGATTCAGATGATCTCCAACATGTATTGTACGACCGCAGACTTTCAAATAAAAGCTCAAAGTCCAGGAATGCTGTAGCTGGAGGTGCGCACAACCCATTCACATTATCACGAAAGGTGCTTTAGCAAAGCCTTATCCCACTGGTGCTACGTAGTGCCACTGAAAATCTGATATGCGATCGGAATCAGTAACAACGCTCCGAGAGCGCCCTCGCCCCATATCGAAGTGCAACTAGTTGGCTTACCTGGCCAGTGACTATGAGCATCAGCCTACAGTACCCACAGGCAGCAACGCAGTGTTGCGTTGCCATTCGTGGGTACAGTGCACAATTAAGTTGTTCAATAATATAGCGCGCGCGCTATATTATTCCAAAATTCGAGGGCGAGACATCGTGACGCATAACATTCTTGAACGTAAAGAGATATGCTGCGCAGCTTGGAAGCGGACAGAGTACATCGAAGTGCGAGAGTAAATTGCTAAGCTGCGTACCTCGAGAAAGGGTATCGGCAGAGCATTGCAGAACACTTGTACTTGGCTACGATTAGCGCGCATGCGCTGCAGTTGGGCGTTTCGCAGGTGTGCTCTGTCGTACGGCGCGCTTTATATACGAGTTAGGCAAACATGCGTCCAAGTAACCAATAGAGAGAGCATGGAAATTGGCGCTCGCACATCATACGGAAAATACCGTAATTTTTGGACAGTATTAGACGCAAGAATATCCTGAGATCACCGCTCAATCAATAAAAAAATTACACCATCTCCCCGAAGGGGACCATGGGGTGATGCGGAGCATCGCTGGGAGGCTCAACGGTGCATGTAACGGCGGTGTTTACAGGTTTGCAGTGTTGTTGCTTCCGTCACACAACACCAACAACTTCTTTCATCAAAAAAGGAGGAGATACTACTAAAGCGAAGCGCGCGCGCGCTCTCTACCCGCTTTATTTATTTCAGAAGCTGTTGGAGAGAGGGAAGGGGGAGGAGAGTCGCGCATGCGTAGTGTGAGTGCAGAAGCCGGTTGACGCATTTAAAAGAAAATTGCAAGGCCATACCTACCAGTCTTCCCTGCAATGTTCAAATGTAGCACACAGTTTAGCTTACCTGTTTGCTTTAAATGTGATCAAGATTTGTATTTGAAGACTGTACGTTTTTTTTTTTTTGCCAGTGGAGCATTGGTGCAAGGCGCACAACTCTGTAGGCGTATGTGGTTCCACGTGGAGAAATAAAGAAATGAATCATGCACAAGAGAGGCTCTCTGTGGCGGCTAAGGGCAATGAGCGGCTACCTTACCCCGTAAGGTGGCAACATTCAGAAGTAAAATGAATCACACATGCTCGAAAATAACGTATTCAAGCAAGCGTTTTATTCAGTGGGAACACAGTCGCTACACATCTGGGATCTTATTGGTCCCAATGTGTAAAACATCACGTAATGTCAACAAAATACGGAAAACCTATTCACATGAATTTAAAACATGTCATTATGAATGGTACTTCGCGGCATACATCGATGAAGAGTTATGGGTGCGAAAAACAATATCGAATGCACATTCAACACCTGTTGAAAGCATCTTGTCCGTACATGCAAAGTGGCTTTTGTTCGAAATAAAAAGCATATTTGAAATAACAGTTCACAATATGCAACCTTGATGGAAGAACAAACATATGCAAAGAAATTGTGAGCTTTCGCGAAATTCGAATGTTGCACTGCTGAACTTCAAGTGCCTACCAGGAATAATTCCGACCTACTTACGTGAAAGTCTCTCGATTCAGTTGCGACCCCATCTTGCCGTGAAATAGCGCCTAGCTTATCCTATCAATATGAAGTATACAGGGGTCCCTCTTCGACAGCTGTTACGAAACCCAGGCAGATATTTCGTACTACGCAAACAAAACTGGCCTAAAATTTATCGCAAGAGAGTGCGCTGCATGCAAGTGCGATTCTGGCTGCCGTTCTTCACTTAATGGCCACTCTACATACTGCTCGTGAACTTGGGAAATCGGATTATCTTGTTCTAGATGCCCTAAGGATCTCACTGATGCAACCGTTAAAGTCCCCGTAATAACCGTGCAGGCAATTTTCAGGGTCTCCGAGGACGCTCTCAAGGGCAGCGTGTAACTTTTCCTGAGTGGGCTATCATTCCTGGAGCATGGACACCAAGGAAGGGATGCATAGGCCATATGTTAAAGCATACGACTCGATGTTCGGCTATTCCTAGGGGTCCGTCTGACAGAAGAACTGAGCAGCACACGCATTCCCCCTTTCTATGATAGCCGTTAGCCGTGCTTAAGATGCCTTGCTTCATTTTACTGACTAGAATATTAATTAGATTTGTAGCTTCACTCTCTTGTATAGGTGCCCTGAGGCGATACAAAATCCATGGCTTTAACGAGCCGGCAATGGCGAGGCGGGAGTACAACACAGCAACGTGATGCAGGCGGTGCTGTAGCGTGTGAAGACTGTGTAGCCAGTCTCCGAGGGTGATGATGAGTTCAACCGGAGTGGCCCTAACGCTTGGAGGGCGCGGAATGGTCTCGCGGTACAAAGTCAGTAGCTCTTCATAAGCCAGAGTGCTCAGAGCACTACACACGGTATCGACATCCTTATCCGTCATCGTTGCAGAATAGCCAGGCAGCGGAAACCAGCCTTCGTAGGCACAGGATAGGTTCTCGCTCGACCAACACCCGACGGCAAGTTTCCGTTTGTCTGAGCGTGATAGGAACAAGATCAGGTGTCCTGCGCAAAGGGAAATGGAGAAAGTGTTGTAGGGATGACGTGCGTATTCGGTGTCAGCAAACTAATTCAGGAACAGTCGCTGCTTACCTCCAGTGAAGCTTAGGCTTGGGTCGAAAGTTGCCGGGCTAGTGATGCCTTTGAGGTGTCGATCGTTCCGTCGGTCAGGAAACGCCTTCTCGAAAATCAAAGAGAAGTTCAGTTGGGCTGTGTGCCTATGTGGAGCGCCTCGGCTTATGAATGAATGAAGCTGGCTGTACAAGACCGTGCGTGAAACTGAATACTGCGCGATAGCAATGCTCAAGTTTATCCTTATATTTGACACCCGTGACCACCATGCGGGCACTCTCGTGCCCGCTATCGCCAGGACAGATATGCTTTGTCTAGGCAGTGTAGCTCCAGTTATACCAAGACGGGGCCAAGACAAAACCAGCACGTCTCAAAGGTAATGAAATCAATGAATCACTGCAGTGGGCGGGTCACAGTATCTCCCGAAGTGTCTAGATGATTCACATATGCTACAAAGACCGGAAATTGCAATCGCTGTAACTTAAACGTGGCGTACTCTCGTGGTGAAGCTTAGTACTGCGATCTGAAGGATTGATAATCCTATACGTCATCTTCTGTTCATATCACCATAAGGCGCTCTCTAAATTGCAGTTCATACATAAACACATATTCCAGCCTTATTATTCGCTTTCTACATAGTAAAATGAGCCGGTGCAGGGAATCGACGCTGCCATCGCGGCAATCAAAAAAATGAGTGCTGCTTTTAACCACGGTGCATGCGAGCGGCGTCCTCCAGGTAGGGCACGCACGTGCTCTATCGCGGCAGGATGTCGCAACATACCCGACGGCTGTGAGCCACACTGTTCAAGATGTGTAGCGTAGCACATGTCTCCATGGGCAAAACAAAATCACGCACCTGCACTAAGTTAACCATGACGAGTGGGCGAAGCAGTCGGGATTGATCGAAGCACTGGGAGGAGAGAGGGACAATGCTCGGCCCTAAGGTGCTTCGCCCCAAAAAGTGAGCTAGCGGCGCGAACGAAGATTTATTAGCGCCTGTCCACCGCAGCGCCTCCAGCGGTCTCCACTCAAAGCGGACGCTTGCATCTGTGCACCGCAGCGCCCCTAACTGACTCCATGCAAACTAGAGCACGGCGACGGCGAGGGACGGCGGTCAATGCTCGCCCCTAAGGTGCTTCACCCCTAAAAGGAGAGGCCCTAATACTGAGCCTTGCTGATGTAAAGCTTGCTTAGATGTAAAGCCATATTCATCTTTTTTGATAACGTGATGATGGCGGTTAGTGTTGAGAAGCGTGGTGTAAAACCATCGTCTCAACGCCCTCAGCGCCTTCGCCACATAAATATCTCGCGTGAACGCGCCCGCGAGTGCCGGAAGGAGCACGCTCACTTGATGTCGTTGCGTACTGGACCAAGTTCCTCGACAGCGCTAAGTGCGCAATGCTCACACCGCTTAGCGTGGTAGCGTGACGTGAAGCGTGTGCCATAAGAAATCAAAACAACGTGGCCTAGCACTTGCAGCACTGCTAGGTCGGTGTCTCTGCCGCTCGATCGTCACGTAACACTTTACTCCTACTTTACTCCGCGATGCCAAAGCGCCTCATATGAACGCCTTCCCAACTGCTCCAGCACAGTACTACTCTCAATGGAGCGAGGTGCTCCTTACTTCTCACGTAATCACTGCCGCACTGTCATTCAAAGCGCGTTAGATCCCTCAACTGGTGGTGCAAACGTTCCTCGGGCTGCTCGTCTAGGTTGCGTGCAGTGTCATCTACTGTTGCCTGCATCGTGGCCATATAAGGTCCACAGGGAGCCTAGGCTGCTGCTCGTGTTATATCTTTACTTACGCTACCTTCCCTCGTGCCGTAAAGTGACCGCTTTCTCCTCTGATCAATTGCCGCAGCGTCGTAACCACGCAATGCTGACCGTACACCATGAACGTGAAACGTAAAGAACATTTGACGGCCTGCCCACGGGCACCGTTTCTCATCGCGGCATGTCCTGGTCATTCGTTCCCTTTGTGCGAGTCTCGTCATACCTAAGGACAATGCAATCTTACTTAATAAGCCCACGTTCACTTGAATTCAAATGAACGATAACGCTGCCAGCCTGACTTCGTATTATTGGTTCGCCGTTCTAGCGAAACTGTGACTTTTTCTTTTCAGGTGCATCCCTACAACACATTGAAAGAGAAATTTCTTATTATTTACATAATTATCTAACCCGCTGAAGTTAGACAATCTTCATTGAAATTTTACCAAGCTCTAAGCATATATTATTTAAACCGACAAGTAGGTCAATGACTCTTAATATTACTATCTCATTTAAAAGAAAGCAGATAGAGCAAACAACAACACAAAAGATATTGAGTGCTAGGTTTCAAGAAAACCTCTCGTGGGACTGTCATTTCAAGGAACTCTGCAGTGATCTCAGAAAAGTAGTACGCTCGATATGTATAATCAATAGTCTTATACAATTACAACCAGAAAGCAATGTACTACGCCTTTTTATTCTTAGTTGTTCATTAATCAGGGAACGAGAACTGCATAAGCTATGAGAAAAAGTCACGAAAGTACAAGAAATGTAATAACAAGTTTCAAAAAGTAACATGGTAGAACGCGACACTTACAGAGACGCAATCTTTTCGATAAACCCTAATTAATCCAATCAAACCAAATTAGAACTAACGCAGTAGAACGTGGGACTTATATAGACGGAATGTATTTGGTAAAGCAGAAATAAATCGAGCAAATCAAATTTTTATTTTCGCCTTCTGTTTCACAGAAAGCAGAGGTTATATGTTAGTAACTAAACCTCCCATTTTTGTCCTCCCCATATGATTTACGCCACCAAAACATAATGCCACCGCTCATGCGAACTAAATACGAACGTCAATAACCATAGTATCAAATATTCCCGTTAAGGCACACTGTTGAGCATCACATAGATTTTTATGCACCCCGCTTCTAAGAATTTATCAAAACATTCTCTTGCATTGTCTGTTATCTTCTCAATAAAATACATGTAACAAATTTTTATGTACACTGTTATACATGTTTTCTCAGGTTTGTGCTGCAGTTTGAAAGTAAATAATTTATTGCAAATAAGTGTACATTTATAAGTGTGCGTTTGCATGATGCCTAACTAATCAGTTTGTGTGCAGTGAAAATTATACCGAAGCACATATAATTGAATTATTTGGTTGCTTTATAACGAAAGGGAAGGGGTCATGGGCTCCGTTTATATGTTAGAAACAACTTCATAAACTGACAAACATTGAAGCCTAGGAAAGCATAGGGGAAGTTATTCAAAATTCTAATTACGTATTGTAATTTTTGAGAAAAGTAGAAAGTAATTAAACTGGACGAATACAGAAGCCTGCCTTTGGTGGGAACCGCAACCATGACCTTCGGATAACGCGTCCGATGCTCCACCACTGAGCTACGAAGGCGGTCCTCCCCCCGTCCACTTTATTGGGTATTGACGTGTATGTAATCCTGGGAGTGTTAGGCAGCGCCACTGGTGGACATGCTCTATTGCTGTACTTTTATCGAAATCGTGTACATGCATGCCCAATGCGCAGAGGAGTAAGAGCTTCTGTCAGGCAGTGTGCTTTTAGCTCTTGCTCTCCATTCTGTTCTGTCTAAGAATGAACTCAAATAAACGTATGTCTTCAAACATAAGGAGCCACGACTGCTTCATGGACAGTTAAATCTATTTTATTGATTTTCTTTTTCCTAACAGTGCAATAGAAATCCTGACCCTCGAAATTATACCACGCTTGTTTCGTTGCACCGTCTGCGTTGATCCACGGCGATGAAAACATTGCTTTCGTTTTTACAGCCCGTCCTCCCCTCATGTCTGCCGCTGACGTCATGTTAGTCGCCACAACGGCCTCCGAAATTCGAGGTCTCTCTCGGAGGCCATAGAACAAGAAACAGTGCTCCAGCCTTGCTACTGCACGGCATCACGTCACGGGGTGGAACAATTTCCTTACTTTCCGGGTTTCATAAAAATCTATTATTTTAGGGCAAACTAATGTTGGCGAGATGTTTACGTTTTTAATCATCCTAATGTGACGCTACTGAATAGTGCCTCTGCTGGCCTGTGCTGCCGCATGGTCGTTTCGGGAGCACAAGAAGGCTGGGTTCTCAAACGGGCCTCATTTAATGTACGCTGACTATAGCGGTGAAATATTTCCGAATTAGCATGTGAAATGCCTATTGCATCAGTAAAAATAGGAACCGGCTAGTTCCATTTTGTTTGGCGACCCGTTTAATGACTACCTAATTGGCAAGTAACGACAAAGGAGCATAATCATTTTGCCGAACGTCAAAAGGAAGCTCTTTATTCTTTGAAGAGGGGTCAGGTTGCATCAGAACGCGTTGTTGGAAAGGAAGATTCACTAACAACCAAGAGCGAATGCTGGAAAGAGCTGAGCGAAACCTGGAAAACCTACGAGACATGTCTGAGTCTTATGCGGCGACGCCCACCCAACTGCATATATACAACTGGGAGCTTGTCTCAATAGCAGGCCAAGGCCGAGAGCATTCTGGACGCATGATTACTCCTTCGGATAGCGTAACACCTGGGCTATGGTTTCACGCAGCGGCAGTGGTTCGCTGTACTTCCTTCCTGTTGTTCCTCCTGCCTGTAAGCTGTTCACGTAGATTTTGCATCGATCCATACTAGCATAGCGCTAAGGATACAGATACCAGTGACCTCACACTCTCAATTGAATAAATGCTCAAAATTCGAGACCACTCCAGGAATGCTGAAAGAGGAGGCATGCACAACCCATGCACTTTCTTTACCACGCGAGGTGCTTTAGCAAAACCTTGCGCCACTGTTGCTACGTAGAACCATTGAAAAGCTATATATACGATTGGAATCAGTAATCACTCTTCGAGAACGCCCTTGGCCCATATCGAAGTGCAGCTACCTTCCTGGCTCCCAAGTACCGCGCTGCTTGTGCCAGTGACCTTGAGCATGAGCCTACTATACCAACAGGTAGCACCCAGTGTTGCGTGGCAATTCGTGGGTACAGTACAAATTAGAGTTTTGGAATAATATAGCGCGAGCGCTGTATTACTTTAAATTCCAGCTCGGGACATGGCCACGTCTAATATTATCGGAACGTAAAGAGATCTGCTCCGCATCTTGGGAGCGCATAAAGTAGAGTGAACTGGCGAGGGCCATTTTCTAAGTTGCATACCTTCAAAAATGCGTATCCGCACGACGTTGCAGAACACTTGCACTTGGCTGCGCATAGCGCGCATGCGCGCCAGTTGCCCGTTTCACATGTGAACTCTGTCGGACGTCGCGGTTTTCGTAACAGTTGGGCAATCATGCGTCTAACAACGGAGACAGCATCGAAATGGGCGCCTCCGCACGGTACGGGAAATACCTTAACTTTCGCACAATATTAGACGCAAGAATATCCAGCGATCAGCGCTCACGCGATATTAGAAAATAGCCAGGCCATTACGTGCCAGTCTTCCCTGCAATCTTCAAATGTAGCACGCAGTTTTAGCTTATCTGTTTGCTTTAAATGTGATCAAGTTTTGTGTTTGAAGATTGCGCCATTTTTTCTACCAGTGGACCATCGCTGCAAGGCCCACAACTCTAGGCGAAGATGGTCCTACGTAGGGAAATAAAGATGTGAATCATGTACAGTGTCGTCCACTCTTGGTGCGAACACAGCGCACCGTGGCCGCGCTCCGCGGAGCGCCAGCGCTCGTGGCGTGGCCGCGCATCGAATCTAATCTAGCGCATGCGCACAGGAGCTTGGAAGCAGTGTTTCATTTCGCCTGAAAAGCGCGGGAGTTCATGCCTTACTGCGATGCACAGCATCATGTGGCCCGCGCTTTTCAAGCGAAACGAAACCCCGTTTCCAAGCCCCTATGCGCATGCGCTAGATTAGATTCGATGCGCGGCCACGCCACGAGCGCTGGCGCTCCGCGGAGCGCGGCCACGGTGCGCCGTGTTCGCACCAAGATTGGACGACACTGTACAAGAAGACAGGCTCTTGGTGGCGGCTACCTCAGTTCGTATGGTAGAAAAATTCACAAGTAAAATGAACCACACATGCTCGGAAAAGAAATGTGTTCAAGGAATCGTTTTATTCAGTGAGAACACAGTCGCTATAGATCTGGGCTCTTGCTGGCCCCTATGTGTCAAACATCACGTAATGTCAACGAAATACAGGAAACGTATTCAGATGATTCTAAAACATGTCATTATGAATGGTACTTGGCGATATACGTCGACGGAGAGTGTTATGGGTACGAACAATATCGAACGCACATTCAACACTTGTTCAAAGCATCTTGTCCGAACATGCAAAGTGGCTTTTGTTTGAAATAAAAAGCATATTTCAATTATTAACAGTTTCCAATGCGCAAACTAGACGGAACGACAAACATATGTAAAGAAATTCTGAGCTTTTGCGAAATTCCATTTTCGCACGGCTGACATTTCACGTGCCTGCAAGCCATAATTCCAATCTACATGAATTTCTGTTGATTCAGTTGCGAGCCCCACCTTGGCGTAATAGGGCGCCTAGCTTAGCCTATCAATATCAAGTATACAGGGATCGGTCTTCGACCAGCTATTAGAAAACCCGGGCAAATATCTGGTACTCAGCAAACAAATCTCGCCTAAAAATAATCGCAAAAAAGTGCGTTGCATGCATTTGCATTCTGGCTGCCGTTCCCGACTTAATGGCCGCTCTACGTACTTCTCGTGAATTTGGGACATTGTATTATCGTGTCATTGAAATCCTTACGATGTCAGTGATGGCATTGTTAATGTCCACGTAATAGCCGTGCAGGCAACGTTCAGGATCTCCGAGGACGCTCACAAGGGTAGAGTATAACCTTCCTGAGTGCGCTATCAATCCTGGAGCATGGACAGCAAGGAAAGGATGCGTTGGCCATATGGTAAAGCATACCAGTCGGTGTTCGGTCATTAATAGGGGTCCGTCTGAGAGAAGAACTGAGCAGCACACGGATCTCTCAGTTCTATGATAGGCGTTAGCGCAGCTTAAGGAGCCATGCTGCATTTCACTGGAAAGGTAATTCAGGAGATGGACAGCGTTACTCTCTTCTATAGGTGCGCTCAGGCGATAGAGGGTCCAGGGCTTTAACGAGCCGATAGTGGCGAGCAGGGAGTACAACCTAGCAATGTGAGACAGACGCTGCTCTAGGGTGTGATTGCTGTAAAGCCAGTCTCTGAGGGCGTTGATCAGTATATCCGGAGTGGTCAAGGCTCTGGGTGAGCGCCGAACGGTCTCGCGGTATAAACGCAGTACCTCGTCAATGGACAGATTTCTCAGAACGCTGCACATGGTATCGATATCCATATCCGTCATCGTTACAGAATAGTCAGGCAGCGGAAACCAGCCTTCGTAGGAACAGGATGGGGGCGAGGTTCTCGGTCAACCAACGCCGGGCGGCAAGCTTCGGTATGTCGGAGCGTGATAGGAACAAGACAGGGTGTCCTGCGTAAAGGAAACCGGAAGAAAGTGTTGTCGGGATGATGTGGGTATTCGGCGTCAGCAAACGAATTCAGGAACAGTCCCTGCTTACCTCAAGTGAAGCCTAGACTTGCGTCGAAAGTCACCGGGCTAGTAGTGCCCTTGAGGTGTCGATCGTTCCGTCGGCCAGAAAACGCCTTCTCGACAAACAGAGGAGTTCTGTTGGGCTGTGTGCCTGTGTGCAGCAACTGGGCTTAAGAATGAATGAAGCTAGCTGCACAAGACCGTGTGTGAAACTGATTACTGCGCGATAACAACGCGCCAGTTTATCCTGATATGCGACACTCGTGACCACCATGTGGGCACTGTCGTGTGCGTTTTCGCCGTGACAGACTGGCTTTGTCAAGGTAAGCATATTTTGGGAAGCTATCGATTGATTTGGTGATTATATGTGTTTTTCGGCGGGCAGTTTTTCAGCTAATCAAAAAAAAATTTGTGCGGCTATGCACTAGTGGACACTCAGGTACCAGCGGAGCTGGTGGCGATTCTCTCCACCATTCCCTCGTACCAATCACCACTTCTCTTTCCCACACCTTGTACTATACTGTACTGCCTATACTGTTTCTATCAGTCCCGCCCACCGCACCTTCACTTCCTTTTCCTACTCCTTCCAATGCTATACAAGGCTGTGCTATGCTATGAAACAACGAGGCTGCGGGGATTGAACACGCAATTTCGCGGAGGCGCTTGCAATTTTCTGAACCTCAGTCTGTGCACTTTTTCATGATCGGCCCACATTTCGTCATGGACGACAACGTTTCTACTCCAACTGTACCAGGTAACACCGCGGCAGCACGTGAAGCTGTTTTGTATTGTGATACAATCACCCGCCTTGATATACCACCAGCTCGCCCAACAGTCGATTCTTCTCTGTCTTTATGTATCAGCGAACTGCGGGTGCGGTAGTGCGGCGGTTAGAGTCCTCGGCTTCTACCCAAGGAACGCAGGCTCGATCCCGGCCGCGGCGATCGCGTTTTAGATGGAGGCGAAAGTGCTAGTGGACTGTGTACTGTAGTTTCTTGGTGTCGCGTTATAAGGAGCCGGAGGTGCGCAGAATTTTCCAAGCCTTCCACTACGGCATTACTCTTCTTTCTATCACTTTCGCTACCTTTCTCCTTCCCCACGCGGACGCCCAGCTGTGCTCCAGAAATGGAGTGCGGAAAACAGCGTCCTTTCCTTGAGCGAACCACAATCATCATCATGCAGCCAGGAGAATAAAGGAGTGTGCAGAACATTCATGAATACCATAGAAGTGCCCGCACACTTATTTTCTTATCCTCCTAATATCCTGCTCATTTCTCACGGTTTAGCAAATAGCCGAAACAGTGTCCCTGTGAAGATAACGGTTTGCTGACATGTGTCAGAAATGATTTTTTACCAGAGTCAGGTCTAGGTATAGTCCATTGCAGGCCGTCGCAGAATACCCTACCTTATTGGAGGAATGGCAGGACCGTGACGGGTTGTCTTAACATGCATATATCAGTCTGTCACAGCCTCCCATGTAAACTATGCCTGCCGGATCAGCAAGAAAAGCTCGTCGCCTATAGTGGCGCCGCCTACGTAGGGGTAAGGTCAGTATATCGAGGCTGCCGAAGGGGGCGGCAACCAATATGCGGCGCTAGCGCACTGTGTCCGAAGCCTCCCATTCCTGGTTACGGATTGTCGTAACTGCCGCAATGCAGTTCTACCGCAAGTGTATTGCGGCAGTGGCGAACTTACGAGCGCACTACGTTTGTAAGTTGCGAATTACGCGTGGAAGTTGCGTTTGTAAGTTGCGCACTTACAAGCGTTTTTCGCGACCTTTCAAAAAGCGCGCCTTAGACACGTGTCCCAGGGGCAACCCCATCAAAATTTTACGCGGCGACCGCTTTATATTCCTATAATAATATCTACGAAAGAGACATATGTAGTTACGAAGATTTATTGGCCTTGAGGGGATTTCTGTCGTCTGCAAAAACCAAAAACGCAAAAAGTGTGCCTTATACTGCCGTGTCATCTGTTATGCTGATTAACTGCTGAACTTATTCATTTTCTTACATTCATTCGGTTTCTCTTACAGCATATCTTGGCTTAAGTTAGTTTAGTTTCCCTGAACTTGGCTTTCCGTTATCTTAAATTGGTTTGTGAGAACACATGCCATAGCGCAAAAAATAAAGAAAAACGACTTAGGAAGAAGGGGAAAAGAAAGAACAGGTCGAGCGCTTAACTTCAACTGCATTTTTTGAAACAGAAGTAGCAAGAATTACAGCATATGCGCGTGCTTGCATGGGTGTCGTGAAAGGCGAAATTAAAATACAGAATTTAACAGATGTGTTTCATTCTCATACAGAGAAACCGATGTGTCACTAAAACAACTCGTTGTCTTGGTTTGTAAATTGATTTCTCTTATAGCTTATCTTGCCTTCCCCATGGCTTTAACTGGCTTTTGTCTCTTAGAGTTAAATTTTAATTATTCTAACCACGCCATCATGACGCAGCATTTAGATTTGTCACGTTGTCTAATAGACATTCATTCGAGTTGTTCTGTTGAGTCGTCTTCACAATTGTGATCTACTTCAGGAGTCAATCATCGCTTTTTCACTCTAGCCATCACAGTAGCATAACCGAGGAATGCTCCGCGCCGATATCGCACGTCTTTCACACCACTGGGTACAATTTGTTACAGAAAAAAAATGCCGCCCACATCTTCCCACGGGGGAACTGAGTAAATGCTCGCAGAGTGGTGGGGGTATCGCGTGAATATTGCGTAATTAGGTATGCTTTGGAAATGCTTCATTGTTATTTCGTCTTTATTATTCTTATTTATTGAATGAAGGCGCTTGCGTCCACGAGCAGCGTCCGGAGCCGCGTCTTGTTGACGACGTTTGCACGCGCTTCTCGCTCACGTAGCTGGGGTCTTAAAGCTCGCTGCTCACGTTTCGCCGCTGCTACTGGTGCGTTCGAGGGAGATGAGTACGGTGGAGAGGTCCGCAAAGATGCCCTTGACTGAATTCCGAAGGCGCGCTCCGCCGCTTATATGCACATTGCTCGCGTTCAAGGGAGAGGAATACGGGGGAGAGGTCCGCCTCCCCCCACTGCGCATGCTCGGCTTGCTGAACGCCCGGTGGGCCGGCACGAGACGAGCCGAGCATGCGCAGTGGTGGTGTGGACGGCGCCGACGCCGAAGCGCGACATCGTACGACTAACATAAGAAATGCTCCGCATTTAAAAGGCGGACTACAGCCCTCGATCATACTTCTTTCTCAAACTAGAATCCTAATGGTCATATCTGCTACGTGAATCACGCTGTAAGGTGTCGTGACGCCAGTTAAAAATTATTAAACGTGAAGGAACTTATGGTCGGGGCCATATCCCTCCCTCCAACCGCCATGTGGCGTCCACACCTGCTAGCGCATGCGCATCCTCCTGCCCCTCCTCTCCTTGTCTCATCTCCTCTGCTCTCGGCATTCCTCCTCTTGTCCCGGAACGGCGCGCGTTGGCTATGGAAAAGCTCTATCTTCAATCAGTCCGCCGCGGTGGTGTAGTGGTTACGGTACTCGGCTGCCACCCAAAATACGCGGGTTCGATCCCGGCCGCGGCGGTCGCATTTTCGATGGAGGCGAAAATGCCAGAGGCCCGTGTACTGTGCGTTGTCAGTGCACGTTAAAGAACCCCAGGTGGTCTAAATTTCCGGAGCCCTCCACTACGGCCTTTCTCTCCCCTCTATCTCTTTCACTCCCTTTCCCCCCATCCCCACGGACGCTTAGCCGTGCTCCCTACATGGGCTGCAGAAATTAGCGTCCTTTCCTAACCGAAACACAATCATCATCATCCTCAATGAACGCTTTACCAGCTGGCAAGGAACGAGAACGCGCCCTCGCCCGTGAGAGACAACGCTGACGCAGGCAGCGTCTGCTATCGTCAAACGACGCAAACGCGGTGTGCACCCTCCGTGCTGCTTGGCATTGCCTCATGGTCCCCTTTAGCGGGAGATGGTTTAATTTTTTTGTTTCTCAACCACTCTCTCTCTCTCCCTCTCTCTGTTTCTTTCTGTCTTCCTGTCTCTCGGTCTCCATATGCGCCACTCTTTCTTTCTGTCCTTTCTTTTTTTACTTCGTCTCGCTATCTCTCTGTCATTTTCTCAATCAGCTCCAGCAATTTTTTGGTAGGTGCAACGGAACCATATGGTTCCCATAAATCCCATTTTTGCAAGCGTGGCTGGATGGCCTGGTGGTAAGACGCTCGCTGCCGGACTGTGGGTACGCGGGTAGGAATCCCGCCTCGCCAATGAAACTTATTTTGTTTCATTTATTTATTTATTACTTCCTCTCACTGTCCGTACCTGTCTTTTTCTCTATCTGCAGCTCCTCTCCCTGTTTCTCCTCTCTCTCTCTCTCTGTTGGCCTTCCCCTCACCAGATTCGCCCCTTTCGCGTACTCTCCGTGCGATTGGAACACAACCTTTCACTGCTCCGCTGTTAAAAACTTGTTTTCTAACGACTTCAACTCGCTTACGTTACAACGATTAATGTGGATGTCTTGAGGCGATAGCATATTCATAATTATTTTAAGCGCGAATTACATTAGGGAGCCGGGCCGTTTGTCTGTCTTATCTCGTGTCGCTTGCCACGTAAGAGACAAGTGCCTTGTCACCATTACTCCGTATGGCCAGTTCCACACTTCATAGTTAAGCAGGCAGTGGCATTGAAGAAAAAAAATTACACCATATCCACGGAGTGAATGATGATGAGTGAGCGAAGCTCGGGATGAAGAAGAAGAAGAAGATATTTATTAACAGTAAGCATGTTTTACAGCTCACTGCAGGAGCAGGGGCTAAAGGCAATCAAGCCTGACAAAGGCCCCTGTCCCTCCGCAGTCTGTAACAGTGCACAGTACTCCATTACACATACAAACAACAGGAATTTGAAACCTAGGAAGCAACCCGCACTCCTAAAAAAAATAACCCAGTCACACATACACAAAGAAAATTTACACAGCGTAACCCACCCAAACAGAAGTCACATTCACGAAAACACAATACAGCGACGCAAAAATAAGTTACATAAATGAGAAACGTGAAAAGCATGGCGATATATTACAAGTTCAGTGAAATTTATATGTGACTAAGAAGATGGTTGAGGCATGAAAGGGCACCAGTTAATGTCCGTAATGTATACATGTGGTTAATAATAAGTTCATCACTTCTTTTTTGAAGGCAGCCCTACCAGTTTCGAAATTTATTCTGTCTGCTAGAATATTCAAAATATGAGGCACCTGGTATTCAGCACTTTGTTTTCCGTAAGTAGTTCGTAATTTAGGTGATCGCTTTTTATGTTCTCGAAAGATGTATCTCTCTGTTCATGTTATGTTATGTTCATCGTAGCCGAGTTCCGGATTAATTTAGTTAACGCGCACGCTACGAACCCTTATGGTTCAACTATGCACAAGTGAAATCTCCCACCGGCACTGCATTGCAAGTCAAGATCCAGTGCCTATATATACATATATATGGGTGGCCGGTGAACGCTTCTCCAACGCGAGCAGTCGGTATTTCTCAGTCAAGAAACTCGCTAGGAGACGCTGCCTGCGCCAACGTTGTCTCTCGCGGGTGAGGGCGCGTTCTCTTTCTTTGCGAGCTGGTAGAGCGTTCATCTAAGAAAGAGCGTTTCCATAGTCAACGCGCGCCTTTCGCTCTCTGTCTCTCTCTCACAAGACAGCAGATGGAAGAGTGAGAGAGAGAGAGGCGCTCGCCCTCCGCGCGTGCGTGCCTCCCGGCAGGCACGCGCCGGTGGCTACCTACAACATACATCGGGGACGCACGACCCACGCCTTAAGGAGCTTCGCCCCTAAAAAATGTTCTATTTTTAAAATTTCAGTAATTGGTTAACATATACTGCTTGGATCAGCAGCCGAGTAACGTATCCACTAGACCACCGTCGCGGAGCAAATATGTCGCTGGGGAATATAACCGCGCTGCCATTCCTCGATTGGTCTCACAGATTTGAACGCATCATATATATTCCCTAATAAAGTCTGATGCAAGCGCTACTCCGCCGATTTTAAATCAGTTATTGTTGCTAAAATTATTTAGGGTTCTCGAAGGTGCATTCAAAATATATGCTTAAAATTTGTTCCCCGCGCCTTTTCACAAAAAAGCTGGAACTGTGTGGGATAACAACACGCTACGAAAGTCCCTGTAAGTGGAAAGAATGAAGCGATCACGTATATGTGAATCAAATGCTGCGCATATATCTTGCAACTTTCTTATTGCAAGGATTAACGAT
Organism: Hyalomma asiaticum; assembly: GCA_013339685.2. NCBI lineage: Eukaryota > Metazoa > Arthropoda > Arachnida > Ixodida > Ixodidae > Hyalomma > Hyalomma asiaticum. The sequence continues at coordinate 46,844,224 of CM023488.1, forward strand.
ACGTTTTGAAATACCAATACTAAATAAAAAATAACACCTGTATGACAGGCAATATTAGAACAGGTTAAAATCAATAAATCCATAAATTTTGGCTGGAGAGTTTCGGCCAATCAAATCAAAAGACGGAGAATCATCCCTTGAACTATGTTGGACGGTGAAACACATTGCATAGTTCTTCTTGCGTTCTCAGTCAAATTCGTTAATCACCATTAAGCACACCTTCTGCGTGTTTGTCCAAAGAAATCGGACCTGTGTGGACAAACGGAACAGCTCACTTCGGATCCTCAACATGCGTAGAACTGCAAAACATGCCAACCAAAAAAAAAGTGAGTGCAAACAAACCGAAGCCCACCCACTTCTGTTCAGTAGCCAAGCACTGCCGTTGGTCAAACCAATAGGTGATAAAGAAGAAAATGGGCAAATCAACTAATTCGCAATCAAGTTATCGAGGGGAATAAATCCTGTAGAGCGACAAAAAAAAACCCATGGCATAATATTTCACTTAGGTGGCGGTGTTGTTCTCATAGGCTATACCATATTGCCTCTGACATATGCAAATCGGTTGCTTTGGTGATAACCAAAGAAGGCGCTATCTTTTCTGTCCGTTCTTTGAACCCATCACATGCATACGCCAAAGGTGGGATTCTATTTTCTTCGGTGTTTAGTTCAAATCTTCACTTGTAATTCTGTACAAAAATATGCTTGGATGACTAACAGGTACAACAGCAAGTCGTACAGGACACGCAGCGTGAGCGATATAGAAACAGAGCCATAAGCATATGTGGAATGCCTGGTCTGTCGAAGCACGAATCCCACATAATAACATAACAATGGGTTTATTCATTCAGCAACTGCGGGGGACGAGCGTACCTAGGCTACGCTCGTCCGGGTAGCGAAAGGTAAGAAGAAGAGAGTTTCCAATGTGGGCAGCCTGCTTATGTAGCCAACGTCGGTGACGCCTACCTCCAGTGACGCTGCGGTAGCACTGCATTTTATCTTTGTTGTTGTTGTTGTTGTTTTGTGGGGTTTAACGTCCCAAAACCAGCTCTGATTATGAGAGACGCCGTAGTGGAGGGCTCCGGAAATTTCGACCACCTGAGGTTCTTTAACGTGCACTGACATCGCACAGTACACGGGCTTCAACATTTCGCCTCCATCCAAATGCAGCCGCCGCGGCCGGGATTCGATCCCGCGACCTTCGGATCAGCAGCAGAGTACCATAGCCACTGGACCACCGTGGCGGGGCTGCATTTTATCGGACACGCGGTGCTGGGTGTAGCCAGGTTCCATTGGACTGAATGACACGGCTGCGCGGAAACAGGCGCAGAGTGTGTCGCACCACATATAATGAAAATGGTGGAGTGGCCGTATTGTTCAGCAACAATAGAATTAAAGCAGCTCTTAAAGGGGTTGTGAAACGGTGTCTGATTTCCCTTTTGCTAATAGTGCAACAGAAATCCTGATCATCCCCCTTCCCCAGTGCAGGGTAGCAAACTGGATATTTTCTCTTCCGGTTAACCTCCCTGCCTTCCGCACATCATCTCTCTCTCTCTCTCTCTCTCTGATCATGGTAGCTATAACATAATTGTTTCGTTGCACCGTCTGTGTTTATCCACAGCGATGAAAACATGCTCTCGATTTAACAGGGCGTGCTACCCTCATCTCTGTGGCTGACGTAATGTCAGTCGCCCCCACGGCCTCCGAAATTCGAGCTCTCTCTCGGAGGCCATAGAACAGCAAACAATTCTCCAGCCTTGCTACTGCACGGCTGCAACCCACAGGGTCCAAGGATTTCCGTACTTTCCGGGTTTCATTTGAAGCTATTATTTTAGCACAATCTAATGTTGGCGATATGCTTACGTTTTTAAGCATCCTAATTTGACGCCCCTGAGTAGTGCTTGTGCCCGCTTGTGCTGCCGCATGGTCGTGTCAGGAGCGCGAGAAAGCTGGGTTTTCAAATGGGCGTTATTTAATGTACGCTGATTATAGCGGCGGAATATTTCGGAATCAGCATGTGCAATGCCTATTGAAGCGGTGAAAATAGGAACAAGGTAGTACGATATTATCTGCACGACCCCTTTTTTGTCTACTAAATACGCAAATACGACGAAGGAGCATAACCATTTTGCCAAACGTGAAAAGGAAGGCTTTTATTGTTTGAAGTGGGTTCAGGTTGCCTCGAAACTACTTGTTAGAAAGGAAGATTCAAAAACAACAAAGACCGAATGCTGGAAAGCGCCGAGCGAAATCTGGAAAATCTACGAGACATGTCTCAGTCTTATGCGGCGACGACCACACAACTGCACATATACATCTGGGAGCGAGCCTAAATAGCAGGGCAAGGCCGAGAGCATTCTGGACGCATGATTACTGGTTCGGATAGCATATCAGCTGTCCTATGGTTTCGCGTAGCGGCAGTGGTTCGCTGTACTTCCTTCCTGTTGTTCCTCCTGCCTGTAAGCTGTTCACGCAGATTTTGCATGGATCTATACCAGGATAACGATAAGTATTCAAATTATTACCAACATGTATTGTACGACCTCAGACTGTCAAATAAAAGCTCAAAGTCCAGGAATGCTGTAGCTGGAGGTGCTCACAACCCATTCACAGTTATCACGAAAGGTGCTTTAGCAAAGCCTTATCCCACTGGTGCTACGTAGTACCACTGAAAAGCTGATATGCGATCGGAATCAGTAACCACGCTCCGAGAGCGCCCTCGCCCCATATCGAAGTGCAACTAGTTGGCTTCCCTGGCCAGTGACTATGAGCAGATGCCAGTGACCAGGAGCACGAGCCTACAGCGCCCACAGGTAGCAACGCAGTGTTGCGTGGCCATCCCTGGGTATACAGTACATAATAGAGTTTTTCAAAAATATAGCGCGAGAGCTACGTTATTACAAAATTCTAGTGCGGGACATGGCCACGTCGAATATTCTCGGAACGTAAAGAGATATGCTGCGCAGCTTGGAAGCGGACAGAGTACATCGAAGTGCGAGAGTAAATTGCTAAGCTGCACACTTTGAGAAAGCGTATCGGCAGAGCGTTTCAGGACACTTGCACTTGGCTACGATTAGTACGCATGCGCGGCAGTTGGGCGTATCGCAGGTGTGCTCTGTCGTACGGCGCGGTATATATACAAGTTAGGCAAATATGCGTCTAAGTAACCAATGGAGAGAGCATGGAAATTGGCCCTTGCCAATCATACGGCGAATTCCGTCACCTATGGACACTATTCGACGCAAGAATATCCTGCAATCAGCGCACAAGCGATATTAGAAAATTGCAAAGCCATAAAGTGCCAGTCTTCCCAGCGATTTTCATATGGAACTCCTAGTTCATGTTGCGGATTAGCATTTAGCTTGAGCAAGTTGATGTACTTGAAGATTGCGCCGTTTTTTTTTTACCAGTGGAGCATCGGTGCAAGGCCCACAACTCTGTAGGCGAAGATGGTCCCACGTAGGGAAATAAAGATATGAATGATGTGCAAGAAGACAGATTCTTCGTGGCGGCAAAGGGCAATGGGCGGCTACCTTACCCCGTAAGGTAGCAAAATTAAGAAGTAAAATGAATCGCACATGCTCAAAAGAAAACGTATTCAAGCAAGTGTTTTATTCAGTGGGAACACAGTCGCTATAGACCTGGGCTCTTATTGGCCCTTATGTTTAAAACATCACGTAATGTCAACAAAATACAGAAAACCTATTCAGATGAACTTAAAATATGTCATTATGAATGGTACTTGGCGGCTTACATCGATGAAGCGTGTTATGGTTGCGAAAAACAATATCGAATGCATACTCAACACCTGTTGAAAGCATCTTGTCCGAACATACAAAGTGGATTTTGTTCGAAATAAAAAGCATATTTAAAACAACAGTTCACTATACGTAACCTTGATGGACAACAAACATACGTAAAAAAATTGCGAGCTTTTGCAAAATTCGAATCTTGCACTGCTGAAACTTCAAGTGCCTGCAAGGAATAATTCCTACCTACGTGAAATTTTGTCCGTTCAGCTGCGGCCCCATCTTGCCGTGAAATAGCGCCTAGCTTAGCCTATCAATATGAAGCATGCAGGGGTCCGTCATCTACAGCTGTTACAAAACCCAGGCAGATATTTCGCCCTACGCAAACAAAACTGGCCTAAAATTTACCGCAAGAGAGTGCGCTTCATGCAATTGCGATTCTGGCTGCCGTTCTTCACTTAATGGCCGCTCTACAGACTGCTCGTAAACTTGAGAAATCGGATTATCTTGTCCTTGAAGCCCTAAGGATCTCACTGATGCAACCATTAAAGTCCCCGTAATAACCGTGCAGGCAATTATCAGGATCTCCGATGGCGCTGTAAAGTGCAGCGTGTAACTTTTCTGAGTGGGCTATCATTCCTGGAGCATGGACCGCAAGGAAGGGCTCCATAGGCCATACGTTAAAGCATAGCAGTCGATGTTCGACTATGTGTAGGGGTCCGTCTGACATAAGAACTGAGCAGCACACGGATGCCGGTGTCGTATGGTAGCCGTTAGCCGAGCTTAAGGCGCCATGCTTCATTTCATCGGAAAGAATATTCAGGAGAGTTGTAGCCTGCCTCTCTCCTGTAGGGGACTTCAGGCGATAGAGTGTCCATGGCTTTAACGAGCCGGCTATGGCGAGCCGGGAGTACAACATAGCAATTCGATCCAGACGCTGCTGTAGTATGTAATGACTGTAAAGCCAGTCTCTGAGGGTGATGATGAGTTCATCCGAAGTGGCCCCAACGCTAGCAGTGTGAGGAACGGTCTCCCGGTACAAGCGCGATAGCTCCCGAGAAGACAGAGTGCTCAGAGCACTGCACACAGTATCAACATCCTTATCCGTCATTGTTGCAGAACAGCCAAGCAGCGGAAACCAGCCTTCGTAGGCTCAGGATGGGGGCGAGGTTCTCGCTCGACAAAACACCCAGCGGCAAGCTTCGGTATGTCTGAGCGTGACGGAAAGAGGATCGGGTGTCCTGCATAAAGGAAACGGAAGAATGTGTTGTCGCGGTGACGTGCGTACTCGGTGTCAACAGACGAATTCAGGAAGAGTCGTTGCTTACCTCCAGTGCAGCTTAGGCGTACATCGAATGTCGCCGGGATTGTTGTGCCTTTGAGGTGTCGAGCGTTCCGTCGGCCAGGAAATGTCTTCTCGACAAAGAGAATTTCAGGTGGGCTGTGTGCCTGTGTGCAGCGCCTCGGCTTAAGAATGAATGAAGCTGGTACAAGACCGTGTGCGAAACAGATCACTGCGCGATAGGAATGCGCCTGTTTATCAAGATTTGCGACACTCGTGACCACCTTGTGGGCTCTGTCGTGTGCCCTTTCGCCGTGGCCATAGAATTTCCTACTAAAATACTCGAGGGAAAACTTGCGCTAGTGTCTATGGGAGCTTCATACAAGCCGGCTGAGCCAGCATGGGAATGACGGGTATGACATGGATTTGGCTAGTCTTCGTTCTTCTCGGTTCATATCGCTTTGTAACTTCAAAACAATAAGTAGTTTATGAAAAACATTGTACTAAAGCGGAATATTTTGGATGAAATATGTGCATGCGCAGGTACTAGCTGCTTTTTTGTGGTTAGAAAAATACTGAGCGCTCAGAAATTTAGCAATATTGTGCGATAGGCAATGTGTCCTCCCCCTCCTTGTGCCAAGATTTAGCAGCGTCCATACAGGTTTAAGTTCCAGATGTAGTTGTGCTCGATATTAATTTAAAGATTTTTGCTCTTGTAAGTTACATGCTGACTTTTTCAAGTATGTAAAAGGTAGATGCGCCTTCTAAATATAATAAACGGGCTTCGCTCGCTTCTTTTGGAGCAGGGAAAGGGCTCCACTGTATTTTTGCAAACTATATCCATGGGTCAAGCCCCTGCGCGAGGCCATAACAGGAGCGCCGTATCGCCCATGGCTTCGTGGTTGGTTTTCTGAAAAAACGTGATGCTAAATAAAGAATCGTGCCCTTAAACTACATCGAAAACTGCGCCGGAGCTTTGATCTGAGATGACTTTTTGAGCGTTGTCCGCAGGCTCGTCTGCCTATTGTCCACTGGGCGTCTACTACTCACGATAGCTGTGCACCTGCTTGGCGCGTTTGGTCGGCTGATAAATTAATCAGACAGCGGAACTGAAATGCCGTAGTACACAATATACGAGCAGCCTTCTGTCAAGGGATGTATGTCAGCTGTGGAAGCGACCCCACGGTTACAGATTCTATCGCATCTGATACAAAAGAAAAGAAAAAAACAGCAAAATCGCATCGATAAGGTTCGCGAGACGCTGCGCGAATATTTATAAAGTTCGGTAAAGTACCGCTGCAGATACTATTTGTAGCCATCCACCAACAAACACACAACCAAACACTGCATGACACCTCTTCATTGCAAACGACTTTGGTATATGCGACAGCCTGATGATCTCTAGCAGTAGAGCCAGTAAAGGGTACACTACAGTCGCTGCATTCATCGCGTAATAAAATAAGTGTAGTATGTCACTCGTGTCGCTGAAGTTAAAAAAGAGGAATTAATACATCCACCAAAACGTTTGACGCCGAAGACACGAAGACTAGACAAATCCATGTCATACCCATCATTCCCATGGCAGCTTCACGATCGCAGCGCCAGTTTTTCCCTCTAGTATTTTAGTAGGAAACTCCATGGCCGTGACTGACTGGCTTTGTCTAGGTAGCCATATTTTGGGAAGCCTTCGATTGATTTGGTGGTTTTGTCAGTTTTGGAGCAGATTTTGTAGCTTATCGAAAAAAGCAATTCCGGCAGCTCCACCCTTGTGGCAACACTGAGGTACCAGAGGAGCTGGTGGCATTTTGATTGATTGATTGATTGTGGTTCGGTTAGGAAAGGACGCTAATTTCTGCAGCCCATGCAGGGAGCACGGCTAAGCGTCCGTGGGGGTAGGGGAAAGGGAGTGAAAGAGATAGAGAGGAAAGGCCGTAGTGGAGGGCTCCGGAAATTTAGACCACCTGGGGCGTTTTCGTCCACCATTCCCTTCTGTTCGCGACCACTTCTCTTTCGCACACCTTGTACTATACTGTCCTGCCTACACTAAGCTTCCATCACTCCCGCCTCCCTCACCTTCACTTCCTTTTACTAACCCTTCCTATGCTATACTATGCAATGCTATGCTATGATATGCTATGCTATGAAACACCGAGGCTGCGGGGAGCGAACGCGCAACTCCCCGAAGGCACTTTCAAATTTGCACCTCAGTCTGTGCACTGGTTCTATGATCGGCCCACATTTCGTTGTGGGCGACAACGTTTCGACTCCAACTGTACTCTGCGACACCGCGGCAGGACGTGCACTTCTTTTGTATTGTGATATTCAAATCACCCGCCTTGATGTATCACCAACTCGGCCAACAGCCGATTCTTCTCCGTCATTATATCAGCGAACTGCGGGTGTGGTGGTGCAGCGGTTACGGTGCTCGACTGCTACCCAAGGAACGCAGGCTCGATCCAGGCCGCGGCGGTCGCGTTTTCGATGGAGGCGGGAATGCTAGTGAACTGTGTACCGTACGTTATGAGTGTCACGTTATAAGGAACCGCTAGCTGGCAGAATTTTCGAAGCCTTCCACAAGGGCATTATTCTTCTTTCTATCTCTTTCGCTACATTTCCGCTTCCCGCCTCGGACGCTCAGCGGAGTTCCCGACATGGGGTGCCGGAAACGGCGTCCTTTCCCTCAGCGAACCTTTCCCTCACGCTTCGAGAACGCCCTCGGCCCATATCGAAGTGCAGCTACTTGCCTTCTTTAGCTCCGAAGGGCCGCGCTGCTAGTAACAGAGACCATGAGCAGAAGCCAGTGACCATTAGCCTATAGTACCCACAGGTAGCAACGCAGTGTTGCGTTGGAAGAATTTTGGAAGAATGTAGGGCTAGTGCTGCGTTATTCCGAAATTCCAGCGCGGGAAATGATCACGTATACTATTCTTGCCTCTGTTTCGACCGGGCCTTTTTCTGAGAACGGCGCACGTTGCTCTACCTGCATTGTAGTCTCCCCACCCAAAGGTGATTAATTCGGCCACCGACCAGGCCATCCCTGATCGGGCTCGACACTGCAAGTGCCTGTAAGCAAAGGGTCCCGGAAGACGTACCGGACTGGCCTGGACCAGGTGCGTCCGCGGCAGGGTGGCGCCGCCAAATGACGCTGCTCACCCGCAGTGCTTGTGTGTGTGTCTGTGGTGTGTGTGTGTGTGCGTGCGAGCGCTTGAACTTTTCACGCAGAAGGCAGTCTTTTTGCCTCCTTTCGCTCGAGGCGAACATGGAGAGGGATTGTGGAGGCGGTCACTGTGGGCGTCAGTGGCACGACCCCTTCTAACGGGCCCTCATGCCGTGATTGGAGCCCTATGCAGCATGTTCCCAGAAAATGGACTCCGAGATGTATAAGACGAGCCGCCGAGCTCACTCTCGTCGCTTTTGGCATTGTTTTTGCCTTAGACATTCTTGCTGTAAATACGTAAAATAAAGCTCCTTTAAGCTATCTCTGCACCAGCTGCCCTCGTCCGGAGACCCGATACCAGCGGGTCGTTTTCGCCGCTCACCACCACGCTACCCGCTGGCCGGTTCTTGTAGCAGGCCACTCGTAACACCTCGTAAGGAGCCCTTGTGCACTGCTTGGAAGCGTACAAAATATAGCGAACGTGCGAGCGCCATTTTCTACGCTGCTTAGTGGAGGAAAGCTTGATTAATTACTGGGGTTTAACTTCTCAAAACCAGCTCTGATTATGAGAGACGCCGTAGTGAAGCTCTCCGGAAATTTCGGCCACCGGGGGTTCCTGAAAATGCACTGACATCGCACAGCACACGGACCTCAATAATTCGCCTCCACCGAAATGCAGCCGCCACGGCCGGGATCCCATTCCACGACCCTCGGATCAGCAGCCGGGTACCATAGCCACTAGTTCAAAAAAGCGTATCCGCAGAGCGTTGCAGAACATTTGAACTTGGCTATGCAGAGAGCGCACGCGCGAGAGTTCGTCGTTTCACATGTGCACTCTGTCAACCGGCGCGGTTTACATGAGAGTTAGGCAAATATGCGCCTAAACAAACAACGGAGACAACATGGGAATTGGCGCTTGCGCATATCCTATGGCAAATACCGTAACTTTGGACAATATTCAAAGCAAGAATATCCTGCGATCAGCGCTCAAGCGATATAACACAATCGTAAGGCCGTAACGTGCACCCTGCAATGTTCAAATGTAACTTGGAGTTAATCTTGAGGATTTGCTTTTAGCGTGATGACGTTCAGGTGGAGCATTGGTGCAAGACGCACAACACCGTAGGCGAAGACGGTTCCACTTAGGGAAATAATGATATGAATCATGTACAAGAAGACAGGCTATTCGTGGCGGCTATAGGCCATCGGCGGCTACATGGTAGCAAAATTTGCAAGTGAAATGAATCACACATGCTCGAAAAAAACGTATTAAAGCAAACGTTTTATTCATTGAGAACACAGTCGTCATAGATCTTGGCTCTTATTGGCCCCTATGTGTAAAACATCACGTAATGTCAACAGTTGAACGTAAAACATGTCAATATGAATGATACATGACGCTATATGTCGATGAAGAGTGTCATAGGTACGAAGAACACTACAGAATGAATATTCAATAGCTGATAAAAGCAACTTGTCCAAGCATGCAAAGTGGCTTTGGTTTGAAATAAAATGCGTATCTAAAATAATAACAGTTGCCTATATGCAACATAGATGGAACAACAAACATACGTAAGGAAATTGAGCTTTTGCGAAATTTTGCACTGCTGAAACTTTAAGTACGTGCAAGGAATAATTCCAAGCTACATGAAATCCTATCGACTCAGTTGCGACCCCATCTTGCTGTGAAGCAGCGCCTAGCTTAGCCTATTATTATGAAGTATACAGGGATGCGTCTTCCACCAGCTGTTACCAAACTAAGGCAAATATCTCGTACTACGCGAACAAAACTAGCCTAAAAATTATCGCAAAAGAGTGTGCTCCATGGAATTACCTTCTGGCTGCTGTTCTTGACTGAATGGGCGCTCTGCATACTTCTCGGGAACTTGGGAAATCGCATTACCTCGTTGTTGAAGTCCTAATTATCTGACTGATGCAGCTAATAAAGTCTGCGTAATAACCGTGCAGGCAATCTTCCGGATCTCCGAGGGCGCTCTCAAGGGTAGCGTGCAACTTTTCTGAAAGGGCTATAATTCCTGGAGCATGGACAGCAAGGAAGGGATGCATAGGCCATATTATAAAGCATACCAGTTGATGTTCGTCCGTAACTAGTGGTCCGTCTGACAGAAGAACTGAGCAGCACACGGATGCAGGTGTTCTATGACAGCCGTTAGCCGAGGTTATGGCGCCTTGCTGCATTTTATTGGAAATAAAATTCAGGAAAGGGGTAGCGTTACACTCTTGCAGAGGTTCCCTCAGGCGATAGAGTGCCCATGGCTTTAACGAGCCGATAGTGGCGAGCCGGGAGTACACCGTAGCAATGCGAGACAGGCGCTGCTGTACGATGTTGCAACTGAGAAGCCAATTTCTCAGGGAGGTTACGAGTTCAGGCGGAGCCGTCAAAACGCTTAAAGGGTAAGCAACGGTCTCGTGGTGCAAACGCGATAGCTCCCGAAAAGGCAGAGTGCTCAAAGCGCTGCACACGGTATCGACATCCTTATCCGTCATCGTTGCAGAATAGCCAGGCAGCGGAAACCAGCCTTCGTAGGCTCAGGATGGGGGCGAGGTTCTCGGTCGACCAACACCCGGCGGCAAGCTTCGGATTGTGTGGGGGTGGTAGAGGACGGGGTGTCCTGCGTAAAGGGAACGGAAGAAGGTGTTGTCGTGACGACGTACGTGTTCGGCGTCAGAAAACGAATTCAGGAACAGTCGCTGCTTACCTCCAGTGCAGCTTAGGCGTACGTCGAAAGTCGCCGGGCTAGTAGTGCCATTCAGGTGTCGATCGTCCTGTCAGCCACAAAACGCCTTCTCGACAATCAAAGAGAAGCTTCAGTTGGGCTGCGTGCCTGTGTGAAGCAACTCGCCTTAAGAATGAATGAAGCTAGCGGCACAAGGCCGTGAGTCAAACTATATACTGCGCGCTAGTAATGCGCAAGTTTATCCTGACATTGGACACCCGTGACCGCCATGCTTGCACTGTCGCGTGCGCTATCGCCGTGACAGACTGCCATTCTCCAGGCAGTGCAGTGTATATGCAATTATCTCGAAACGGGCCCAATCCAAAAAGAGCGCTCGTCAAAAGTAAAGAAATCGAAAAATCACTGCAGTGGGCCGATAGAAGTATCTCCCGAAGTGCTTAGATGATTCACGCATGCTAGAAATATTGACAATTACACTCGCTGCAACTTAAACGTGGCGTACTCTCGTGGTGAAGCCATAGTACCGCGAGCTGGAGTACTGATATTGCTGTACGTCGCCCGCTGTTCTTCATATCACCATAATTCGATGTCAAATTGCAGTCCATACACAAACACATGTTCCCGCCTTATTATTCGATTTCTACTCAGTAAAATGAGCCGGCGCAGGGAATCAACGACGCTATCGCGATAACGAAAAAATGGTGCTTTTAACCACGGCGCATGCGCGCGGCGTCACCCAGGTGTGGCACGCGGGCGCTCTGCCGCGGCAGGATGTCGGCACACAACCGACTGCTGTCAGCCACAAGATGTGTAGCGTATCAAAAAACTCCGTGGGGGAAAACAATTCACGCATCTCGACTAAGTGAACCATGACGAATGGGCAAAGCACTGGGGATATTTCGGTGATTCCTTAAATCACCGGTGACATTGCCCACTCATACATGTAAATGAGTGAGAACGTGTGTGTATATCCGCACACGCGTTGTCATTTATGCTCCTGGTCTTTATGAGGTTCCTGCGCTCCCACATCGTAGATCGTGCCGAGTCCCGAATTACTTTTAGTTAACGGTCACGGTGAGAATCCTTTGGTTCAACTACGCAGAAAGGAAATCTGCCACCGGCATCACATTGCAGGTCGAGATCCAGTGCCTATATATACGAGGTGTCCGGTGAACGGTTGTACAGCGCGAGCAGTCGGTTTTTTTTTTTTTCAATCAAGAAACTCACTAGCAGATGCTGCCTGCGTCTCCGCGTTGTATCTCTCGGGAGAGGGCGTGTTGTCGTTCCTTGAGAGCTGGTAAAGCGTTCATCGCAGAAAAAGCGTTTCTATATTCAACGTGCGGCGTCCGTTCTCGCTCACGACAGCGGACGACACTGTCTGCGTTCACTGCCTTCGGGATCGGCCCGCACATGCACGCACACCATCTGTTTACACTGCCTCCAGGATGGCCGCACACTCACACGATGGATGGATGGATATTAGAAGCGTCCCCTTTATAACGGGGCGCTAGCCGGGCCACCAAGCTCTAGCTTTATTTCTTTTTTCCTCTGCAAACATTTCTTTTCCCGAATCACACGTATTTTCGCAACTAATTTTTCTCCTCGTCTACCTACTTTATCTATTGTCGTTCCGCTGTGATGTAACAATCTTACCCGAACTACCTTGCGATTTTGTTTGCTCCATACTTTGGCGCCACCAATACTCTAAGCGCCTTTCACTTTATCGCCGACATGATCAGCTTTCCCGTGTTACTCCTGAAACCCATGGCCTCCTGTAGGGAAGTGTCCATAGCTACACCTGGGTGGACATCTGTACATTCAATCAAAATAGAATCTGTCGTTTCCCTAGCTAGGGGCATCCCAGCGCCCCTAGCAGACCCTGTGCAAACCAGAGCTTCGGACAACGACGAGGAAGGGAGGGAGGGACAAGGCTCGGCCCTAAGGGTGCTTCGCCCCTAAAGGGAGCTTGCCGCGCTAACGAAGACTTGAGAAGCGTGGGCACTTGAACTTGTAGGCACTCCTCCATTACATAAAAACAGCGCGAAAACAGCGAGGATGTGACGGATGAAACAGGACTAGCACTGACTACCAACAACTGCGTTTATTTTTGCAGTACAAATATATACGCTTCTAGAAAGGGGAAGAAACACATGTGTTTGTATATTCCTCTCCCTCCCCTCTGTGTTTTTTCCCATTTCCAGAAGCTTATATTTTTGCACTGCAAAATTAAACGCAGTTAATGGTAGTCAGCACTAGTCCTGTTTCATCTGCCACATCCTCGTTGTTTTCGTGCTGTTTTTATACTACGGAACGAAGACTGATTAGCGCCTGTGCACCGCAGCGCCTCCAGCGGTCTCCACACAAAGCGGACGCTCGTATCTGAGCACCTCAGCGCCCCTAGCGGACTCCATGCAAACCAGCGCACGGCGACAGCGAGGGACGGCGGAGAAGGCTCGGCCGTAAGGTGCTTCGCCCCTAAAAGGAGAGGACCTAATACTGAGCCTTGCGGATCCACCGTAAAGACTTGTCGTGAAGAAGTTATGTTATTTACCGTCACGACGAGTAATAGATCTCCCATGAAACTTGATAAGAAGTCGAGGAGTTCACCACCAAATGAGCAATATATATGTTTGCTCAACAATACGCAATGACCCACTATGCCGAATTCTTTCGTCTCTTAAATCAGAAAATACGAGAGCTGCTAGTTTTTTTTTAGATGTAAAGCCGTATTCATCTTTTGTGATAACGTGATGATGGCGGTTTCTGGTGAGAAGCGTGGTGTAAAGCCATCGTCGCAACGCCTTCGCCACATAGCGCTCGCGCGAACGCGTCTGCCAGTACCAGAAGGAGCGCGCTCACTTGATGTCGTTGAGTACTGGACCAACTTTCTCGACAGCGCGAAGTGCGCAATGTTCACGCCGCTTAACATGGTCTGGAGCATGTGCCATAAGAAATAAAAAAATCCACGCATATCCACGGAGTGAATGATGATGAGTGGGGGATCGGTAAAAACCGTGAATCTTCTGTGAATCTTGCCCAGTACATCATCAAAGACGTGACAAACACTGTGTCGCCATCTAGCGCTCTCCTATCACACTAAGCACGCAGCGAGCGCCTCCGCGCCATCTATTGATCAATTCACGTACTAGCTAAGCAGCACCGCAGCGCTCGGACGGATGGACGGACGGGCGGACGGACGGACTCCCATACTACGCGTTCCCACACATCTGAATGAAGCGAGCACCGCAGCGCCATCATGCCATCTAGTTAGCACTTCATAAAACTACACGTGGCTACATACTACATCGGAGGAAGGACAGATCCACGTCCTGAGGAGCTTCGCCCCAAAAACAACGTGACTTAGCTGGCAGCGCTGCTAACTCGCTGTCTCTGCCGCTCGAGCGTCACGTAACACTTTACTCCATCAGGCCACCGCGCCTCATCAGAAGACTTTCCCAAGAGATCCAGCACAATACTACTGCCAAATGAAGCGAGGTGCCCTTTGCTTCTCACGTAATCACTGTCGCATTGTCATTCACAGCACATTAGAGCCCTCACCCGCAGCAACTCCTCGCAAACGTGCCTCGGGCTGCTTGTCTATAGTTGCGTACAGTGCGATGGACTGTTGCTTGCATCATGGCCATACAAGGTCCACAGCGAGCCGAGGCCGCTGCTCATGTTCTGTCTTTACTTACGCTACCTTCCCTTGAGCCGTAAAGTGACCGCTTTCTCTTCTGCTCAATTGCCACATCGTCGTAGGCACGCAGTGCTGACCGTACACCATGAACGTGAAACGTAAAGAACTTTTGACGGCCTGCCCACGGGCACTGTTTCTCATCGCGGCATGTCGTGGTCATTCGTTCCCTTTGTGCGAGTCTCGTCATACCTAAGCACAATGCGATCTTACTTAATAAGCCCACGTTCACTTGAATTCAGATGAACCATAACACTGCCAGCCTGACTTCGTACATAATATCTTGCATTGCTATCGCATTTATTGGTTCGCCCTTTTAGCGAAACTGCGACCTTTTCTTTTCAAGTGCATCCCTACAACACATTTAAAGAGAAATTTATTATTATTTACATTTATTATACGACCCACTGAAGTTAAACTTAACTGAACTGTTACCAACTGGAAGTATATATTGCCTAAACCGAGAAGTAGACCGATGCTTTTTAATATTGATGTTTTATTTCATAGAAAGCAGACAGATCAAGCAACAACGCAAAAGATTCTGGGGGTGTGGTTTAAAGAAAATCTCCCTTGGGATAGTCATGTTAAGAAACTCTGCAGTGGCCTCAGGGTAATTAGCGCGCTCCTTGTGTAAAATTAATAGTCTTATACCATTACAACCACAGAAAGCAGTGTACTAGGCCTTTTTATTCTAAGTTATTGTTCATTAATCAGGGGACAAGAAGTGCGTAAGCTATGAGAAAAAAATCACAAAAGCACGTAAAATGTAATAAGAATTTTCAAAAACTGACACGGTAGAACGCGACACTTACAGAGACGCAATCTTTTTGATAAACCCTAATCAATGCGATCAAATCAGAACTAACACGGTAGACCGGGAGACCTACATAAACGGAATGTTTTTGATAAAGCCCAAATAATCTGAAGAAATCAAATTCGCTATTATTGCCTACTTTTTCACATAAAGCCCAGGTTCTAAGTTAGTAGCCTCCCATTTCTTCCCCTCCATGTCGATTACGTCACCAAACGAGAATAGCACCACTCATGCGAACTAACTACGGACGTCAAGAACCATGGCATCAAATATTCCGTCAAGAAACATTGTTAAACATTACATAGGTTTTTATGCACCCCGCTTCTAACAATTTCATAACAACATTCTGTTGTACCGTCTGATATCTTATCAATAAAATACGTCTAACTCAACTGTTACGTACACGGTTCATACATGTTTTCCCAGGTTTGTGCTGCAACTTGAAAGTAAATAATTTAAGGCATATGAGTGTACATTGATGAAGCGTTTGCATGATGCCTAACTATATCGCTTTGTTTGCAGTGAAAACTATACAGAAGCATATTTAATTGAATTATTTGGTTGCTCTATAACGAAAGAGAAGGGGTCAAGGGCTCGTCTATACGTTAGAAACAACTTCATAAACTGACAAACATGGAAGCCTAGAATAGCATAGGGGAAGTCATTCAAATTTCTAATTATGGGATTTTAATTTTGGGGTAAGTGGAAGGTAACTAAACTGGACGAAAACAGAAACCTGTCATTGATGGCAACCGAACCCACTACCTTCGGATAACACGTTCGATGCTCTACCGCTGAGCTACAAAGGCGGTCGTCCCCCCGTCCACTTTGTTTGGGCATTTATGTACATGCAATCCTGGGAGTGTTAGGCAGCGCCACTCGTAGCCATGCTCTATTGCTGTACTTGTATCGAAATCTTGCACATGCATGCCCGATGCGCAAAGGAGTAAGAGCTTCTTTGAGGCAAGATGCCTTTATCTCTTACGCCCCTTCCTGTTCTGTATAAGAACGAAATCAAATAAACGTATAACTTCAAACATAACGAGCAACGACTGCTACATGTAAAGTTAATTCTAGTTTCGTGATTTTCTTTTTACTAACAGTGAAATAGAAATCTTACCCTCGAAACTGTACCATGCTTGTTTCGTTGCACCGTCTGCGTTGATTCACGGCGATGAAAACGTGCTTTCGATTTAACAACACGTCCTCCCCTCATCTCTGCCCCTGACGTCATGTTAGTCGCCACAACGGTCTCCGAAATTCGAGCTCTCTCTCGGAGGTCATAGAACAAGAAACAGTGCTGCAGCCTTGCTACTGCACGGCATCACGTCACGGGGTGGAACAATTTCCTTACTTTCCGCGTTTCATAAAAATGTATTATTTTAGGGCAAACTAATCCTGGCGATATGTTTATGCTTTTAAGAATACTAATGTGACGCTATTGAATAGTGCCTATGCCTACCTGTGCTGCCGCATGGTCGTTTCGGGAGGACAAGAAAGCTGGGTTTTCAAACGGGCGTCATTTAATGTACGCTGACTATTGCGGTGAAGTATTTCCGAATTAGCATGTGAAATGCCTATTGAATCAGTCAAAATAGGAACCGGGTAGTTCCATATTATTTTCACGACCCGTTTAGTGACTACCTAATTTTAAAATACGACAAAGGAGCATAAGCATTTTGCCAAACGTCAGAAAGAAACGCTCTATTGTTTGAAGCGGGGTCAGGTTGCCTCAGATCGCATTGTTAGAAATATTCACTAACAACCAAGAGCGAAAGCTGGAATGAGCAGAGTGACATCGGGAAAACCTCCGAGACATGTCTGAGTCTTATGCGGCAACGTTCACCCAACTGCAGATATACAACTGGGAACTAGCCCAAATAGCAGGGCAAGGCCGAGAGCATTCAGGACGTATGATGACTCCTTCGGATAGCGTAACACCTGTGCTATGGTTTTACGTAGCGGCAACGGTCCGCAGCACTTCCTTCCTGTAGTTTCTCCTGCCCTTGTGTTGTTCATATAGATTTTGCATCGATCTATACTAGAATAACGCTAAGGATTCAGATGATTACCAACACGCACTCTACGGCCTCACACACTCAAATGAAAGCTCAAATTTCGAGACCATTCCAGGAGTGCTGTAGCTGGAGGCGCGCAAAACCCATTCACTTTGTTTACCACGCAAGGTGCTTTAGCAGCACCTTGCCCCACGTTTGCTACGTAGAACCAATGAAAAGCTTATATGCGATTGGAATAATCAGACTTCGAGAACGCCCTCGCCCCATATCGAAGTGCAGTTACTTGCCTTCCCTGGCTCCCAAGGGCCGCGCTACTTGTATCGGTGACAATGAGCATGATCCTACTGTACCAACAGGTAACAAGCGGCGTTGCGTTGCAATCCGTGGATAGAACATAAAATAGAGTTTTGGAATAGAATATCGCGAGCACTGTATTACTCCGAAATTCCAGCGCGGGACACGGTCGCGCCCAATATTCTCGGAAAGTAAAGAGATGTGCTCCGCCTCATGGAAGGGCACAAAGTACAGTGAACTGCGAGCACCACTTTCTAAGATGCATACTTCAAAAATTCGCATCCGCAGAACATTGCAGAGAACTTGCACTTGGCTACGCACAGCGCGCATGCGCGGCAGCTGGCCGTTTCATATCTGCACTCTGCCGCACGGTACACGTCTTCGCTAAAATGTTCAAATGTAGCACGCAGTTTAGCTTACCTGTTGGCTATAAATGTGATCAAGTTTTGTGTTTGAAGATTGCACCATTTTTGTACCAGTGGAGCATTGCTGCAAGGCACACATCTCTGTAGGCGAAGATGGTCCCACGTAGTAAAATAAAGATGTGAATCATGTTCCAGAAGACAGGTTCTTCGTGGAGGCTAAGGGCAACGGGCGGCTAACTTATCTCGTATGGTAGCAAAATTCACAAGTAAAATGAATCACGCATGCTAGAAAAAAAGCGTATTCAAGCAAGCGTTTTATTCAGTGAGAACACAGTCGATAGAGATCTGGGCTCTTAATTGGCCCCAATGTGTAAAACATCACGTAATGTCAACAAAATACAGGAAACCTATTCAGATGAATTTAGCACACGTCATTACGAATGGCACTTGGCAGTATACGTCGATGAAGAGTGTTATGGTTGCGAAGAAAAATATTGAATGACTATTCAACACTTCATGAAAGTATCTTGTCCGAATATCCAAAGTGGCTTTTGTTTGAAATAAAAAGCATATATAAAATATTAACAGTTTCCTCTATGCAAACTAGGCGGAACAGCAAACATATGTAAAGAAATTCCGAGCTTTTGCGAAATTCCACTTTCGCACGGCTGATACTTCAAGTACCTGCAAGTAATAATTCCAGTCTACATGAAATTCTGTTCATTCAGATGCGAGCCCCACCTTGGCGTAATAGGGCGCCTAGCTTAGCCTATCAATATGAAGCATACTGGGGTGCGTCTTCTACCAGCTCATAGAAAACGCAGGCAGATATCTTGCATTAAGGCAAACAAAACTAGCCTAAAAATAATCGCAAAAGAGTGCGTTTCATGCATTTCCATCCTGCCTGCCGTTCCTCACCCAATGGCCGCTTTACGTACTTCTCGTGAATTTGGGACTTCGCATTATTATGTCATTGAAATCCTTATGATGTCACTGATGGCACTGTTAAGGTCCCCGTAATAGCCGTGCAGGCTATGTTCAGGGTCTCCGATGGCGCTCACAAGGGCAGAGTATAACCTTCCTGAGTGCGCTATCAATCCCGGAGCATGGACACCAAGGAAGGGATGCATAGGCCATACGGTAAAGCATACCAGTCGGTGTTCGGTCATTGCTAGGGGTCCGTCTGACAGAAGGACTGAGCAGCACACGGATGTCCCTGTTATATGATAGCCGTGAGCGCAGCTTAAGATGTCACGCTTCATTTCATTGGAAAGAGCATCCAGGAAAGGCACAGCTTCGCTTTCTTTCACAGGTGCCCCCAGGCGGTAGAGCATCCATGGCTTTAACCAGCCGAGTGTGGCGAGCCGGGAGTACAACCTAGCAATATGAGACAGACGCTGATGTAGGATGTGATTCCTATGAAGCCAATTTTTGAGGGTGGTGATGAGTGCATCCGATGTGGCCAACGCCCTAGGAGAGCGTCGAAGGGTGTCGCGGTACAAAACCAATAGCTCATGAAAGGACAGATTTCTCAGAGCACTACACACGGTATCGACATCCTTATCCGTCATCGTTGCAGAATAGCCAGCCAGGGGAAACCAGCCTTCGTAGGCTCAGGATGGGGGCGAGGCTCTCGCTCGACCAACACCCGGCGGCAAGCGTCGGTATTTGTGAGCGTGATAGGAACAAGACCGGGTGTCCTGCGTAAAGGGAACGGAAGAGAGTGTTGTCGCGGTGACGTGCGTATTCGTTGTGAGAAAAATTCAGGAAGAATCGCTGCTTACCTCCAGTGAAGCTTAGGCGTGCGTGGAATGTCGCCGGGCTTGTGGTGCCTTTGAGGTGTCGATCGTTCCGTCTGTCAGAAAACGCCTTTTCGACAAGCAAGGGGATGTTCTGTTGGGCTGCGTGCCTATGTGCTGCGCCTCGCCTTAAGAATGAATGAAGCTGGCTGTACAAGACCGTGTGCGAAACTGAATACTGCGCGATAACAATGCGCCAGTTTATCCTGATATGCGACACTCTTGACCACCATGTGGGCACTGTCGTGTGCGCTTTCGCCGTGACAGGCTGGCTTTCTCTTGGTAGCCATATTTTGGGAAGCTTTCGATCGATTTGGTGATTTTATCAGTTCCGGGGCAGATAGTTGTAGCTTGTCAAAAAAAAACAATTTATGCAGTTACGCACTAGTGGCAGCACTGAGGTACTAGAGGATTGATTGATTTATGGGGTTTAAAGCCCCAAAACCAGCTCTGATTATGAGAGACGCCGTAGTGGAGGTCTCTGGAAATTTCGACCACCTGGGGTTCTTTAACGTGCACTGACATCGCACAGCGCTGAGGTACCAGAGGAGCTGGTCACGTTTTGCTCCGCCATTTCCTCCTACGGACCATCACTTCTCGTTTCCACACCTTTTACTATACTGTCCTGCCTATTCGCAACTCCAGAAAAAGTAGTGCATCTGGCAACATTGCTCAGATAAACAAAGATGGCTTCTACATCCAGGGTCACGGCCGTGCTTTCGCTTATATATCGCTGTGCTAAAGTTTCTTGATTGCGGGTTCGAATCACGATGGCTTCATCGAAGGCGAAAGGGTTCTTGCTGCCCAACATCTGACATTAATCGGCCTAAAGGATTTGAGAGGCGAAACAGCGGAAATAATTGCGCTGTGGGTTCAAAAGTCGCACTTGTTCGGAGAGCCGCATCAGATTTTTTTTATGGATAAAGAGCCTTTCAAGCGAGCCTGAAGTTGAAGAAGGCAGGTTTGCGTGCGTAGCAGGCCTCTTCGAAAATTGCGAGCAACTGATTTTGATACAACTGCTTTGAGTACAAATGCGCCACTTATAAACGTGTTAAAAAGGTTGAGTTCTATGCACAGTGCCGGAAAACAAACTTACAGGCGCGGTAAACAGGTCTAAGGCTCAAAAGTCGGAAGGAGGGCAATAAATTCTGAATTGCCACCAGATCAACTCGAAGTGCAAACGCGCTACGTCAAACGATTACGATCGCATATTACCTGCATAACCACCAAACAAATTGCGAGGCGCAGCGCGCGCATGGGACGAAGAATGCGAGTGAAGGCAAGTGCTCGCTTGACACCTACTTACTACAATGCATGCGGGTGACGAAATTACGTCAGCAATAGTATTACCGCGGCTCAAGCTGAGCATTTGCACGTTCATAAAACGTTACCAGATATAGGCGTATAAACAATGTCGCTATTTTGTTCAGCGCTTGCCTAAACTAAACTACTGCGGCTCTTCGAAAAGCGCGCATGATACTAAACGCGCGCACACACAAATATAATCTGTGATCTCACCGGGGAGGAAGAAATCGTCGCGAGTGAAGTGCCTAGAACCAACTAGCATATAGTTCCCGTCACCTTCTTGCCGATGCGCAAGTTCTGAATCCATGCTGCCCCACGCGAAGCGTCGTCTGCTTATTTGGGGAACCGACGAAAAGACGTGCGGCTGTGTTTTCACCGCGATGACACGCAATGAGGCACGCAACAAAAGTCTTTTAATGAGGATCTTTTGTTCTTCTTTAGGCTGCTTCGCGGTGGCATAGCGTCGATTAAGGAACTATAGAGCTGTTTCACAGCGCGCGGTAATGCGATAACATGCCGCGTTTCGAGGTCGACCTTGGATCGGCTGGTTCCAGGAGCGTCCGCTAGGTGGCGAGCATTTAGATGGAATCGCGAATACCAACCATGCATCACTCCCGCTCTCCTCACCCTCACTTCCGTTTCGTACCCCTTCGTATGCTATACTCTACAAGGTTATACTATACTATGAAACACCGAGGCTGCGGGGATCGAAACCGCAAGTTCGCGGAGACGCCTCCAATTTAATGCACCTCAAACTCGGCCACATTTCACTATGAACGACCGCGTTTCGACTCCAACTCGACTCGGTGACGCCGCGGCTGCCCGTGCAGCTATTTTGTATTGTGATATACAAAGCACCCCCCATGATGCATCACCAACTCGCCCATCAGTCGATTCTTCTCCGTCTTTATGTATTAGCGGACTGCGGGCGCGGTGTTGCAGCGGTTACGGTGGTCGGCTTCCACCTAAGTAACGCAGGAACGATCCCGGCCTCGGCGGTCGCGTCATCGATGGAGGCGAAAATGCTGGAAGACTGCTGTGCGTTGTCGGCGCACGTTAAGGAACCGCAGTTGGGCAGAACTCTGGGAGCCTTCCACGACTGAATTATTATTCTTTTTATCTCTTTCAGTACCTTTCCGCTACTCCCCCCCCCCCCCCCCCGCCGGTCTCTGAGCTGTGCTGCCTTTATGGGTTGCGGAAAACAGCGTCGTTTCCTTAACCGAAACACTATCATCCTCATGCAGCAAGCGAATGAAGTAGTGGGCGGAACATTAATAAGTTCCGTAGAAGTGCCCGGGCACTTATTTCCTTATCGTGCTAGTTTCCTGCTGGTTTTTCACGGTTCGACGCATAGCTTAAACAGTTCCGTTGTTAAGATAAGGCTTTGCTGACGTGCGTCATAAATGATTTTTTACAAGCGTCAGGTCTAGTTATATTCCATGACCGGCCGCGCCAGAATACCCTACGCTACTGGAGGAATGGCAGAAGTGTCACGGCTTAACATGCATATATTCTACCACAGCCTCCTATGTTAACTATGCCTGCCAGATGAGCATGAAAAGCGCGTTGGCGCCGCCTACGTAGGGATAAAGTAAGCTTATTGAGGCAGCGGGAGGAGGGCGGCAACCAATTTTCGGCGCTAGTGCACAATGTCCGTAGCCTCCCATTCTAGGTTACGTATTGTCGTAACTGCCGTAATGCAGTTGTACCGCAACTGTATTGCGGCTGTGGCGAACTCAAGAGCGCACTACGCTTGTCAGTTGCGAACTACGCGTGCAAGTTGCGCTTGTAGGTTGTGCACTTACAAGACCTTTTCGCGACCTTTCAAATAACGCGCCATAGACACGCGTGCAAAGGGGCAACCCCATCATAATTTTCGAGGACGACCGCTTTACATTCGTATAATATTATCACGGAAAGGGAAATGTATATTTGCGCAAATTTATTGTCCTTCACTCGTTTTCTGTCGTCTGCAAAAACCCGAAAGACAAAAGGTGAGGTGTGTCTTAAACTACAGTGTCATCTGTTATGTTGATTAACTGCTGAACATAACTGCTTAACTTTCCTATGCTTAGCTTCGCTTAGTTTCTCTCACAGATTATCTTGGCTTTCTCTTAAAGGAATACTGAACGAAAATCGGGAAAATTGGCGAAAACATCGAAAAACTACTCCGAAGACTTCACTGTTCCGATTAGCAGAGTTCATTTTACGAATTTTCGAACAGTTGGCCGTATTTTTTTCTGTATTGTGAAGCGCGGCGGCTATACGCCAGCGCGCTTGTCGACATCCGTGACGACACATGCAACCAGCGCCCTGTAACCAGTGATGCCAGTGACCCATAGTACCCACATGTAGCAATGCAGTGTTGCGTCGCAATCCGTGTGGACAGTGCGAAATAGAATTTTGGAAGAATGTAGGGCGAGCGCTGTATTATTCGAAAATTCCTGCGCGGCAAATGGTCACGTCTAAGATTCTTGCCTCTGTTGCAACCGGGCCTTTTTCTGAGAACGGCGCACGTGGCTCTACGTGCATTGTAGTGTCCCCACCCAATGGTGATTAATCCGGCCAGGCCATCGCTGATGGGGCTCGACACTGCAGGCGCCTGTAAGCAAAGGGTCCCGGAAGACGTACCGCACTCGTCTGGACCAGGTGGGACAGGGTGGCGACGCCAAATGACGCTGCTCACCCGCGGTGTTTGTGTGTGTGTGCGAGGGCTTCAACTTTGCGCGCAGAAAGCAGTGCTCTTGCCCCCTTTCGCTCGAGGCGAACATGGAGAGGGATTGTGGAGGCGGTCACTGTGGTCGTCGCAGGGACGACCCCATCTAACGGACCCTCATGGCGTGATTCGATCCATGTACAGCATGTTCCCGAACACTGGACTCTGAGATGTATCAGACGAGCCGCCGAGCTCACTCTCGGCACATTTAGGGGCTAAGCTCCTCTTAGTCTAACCTTGTCCTACGTCAGGCGTAACCGGCAGTATCTCCCGGGAGGCACGCGCTCGCCCTTGGCGCGTGCCTCCCGCCCCGCGAGCTCTCTCACTCTTACATCTGCTGTCTTGTGAGACAGAGAGAGAGCGAAAGGCGCGCGTTGGCTGTGGAAACGCTCTTTCTTAGATGAACGCTCAACCAGCTCGCAAAGAAGGAAAACGCGCCCTCACCCGCGAGAGACAACGTTGGCGCAGGCAGCGTCTCCTAGCGAGTTTCTTGATTGAGAAGTACCGACTGCTCACGTTGGAGAAGCGTTCACCGGCAACCCATATATATATATATATATATATATATATACATATAAGAAAAGAAGCGGGTACACGCACGAAAAAGCAATACTTTTATGCCCAACGTTTCGGCCGTGGCACGGCCTTCGTCAGAGAATGGCGAAGGCCGTGCCACGGCCGAAACGTTGGGCATAAGAGTATTGCTTTTTCGTGCGTGTACCCGCTTCTTTTCTCATACGTGCCGGACCCACTGAAGTTTTTTTTTTTTAATAAATGTAATTTAAGGAGAGGTTGGTGCCCATGTGCCAACCTCTCCTTAAATTACATTTATTAAAAAAAAAAAACTTCAGTGGGTCCGGCACGTCCTTTTATATATATATATAGGCACTGGATCTTGACTTGCAATAAAGTGCCGGTGGGAGATTTTACTTGTGCGTAGTTGAAGCATGAGGATATTCGTAGCGTGCGCGTTAACTAAATTAATCCGGAACTCGACACGATCTACGATGAACATCGCGAGCTTCGCCCACTCATTATCATTCACTCCGTGGATATGCTGTAATTTTTTGCATTGCTTTTGCCTCCGACATTCTTGCTGTAAATATTGTTACGGGATTTACGAGGCAGGGACGCTGAACACTATTTACACGGTATATTACAGATGCAGCGACAACGCTGCCCGGCCAAGCCCACAACACGAGCCGAGCCCTCTTCTTCTTCTTCGCTAGGTCCATAGCGTCCGCGCGCATCGTTGAAGCGGCTAAATACAATATAAGTGTAACAATATGTAAAATAAACCTTTAAGTTCTCTCTACCCCGGCTCCCGTCGTCATGAGACCCGATAGCTACGGGTTGTTTTCGCCGCTCACCACCACGCTACCCGCTGGCCGGCTCTTGTAGCAGGCCAGTCGTAACACCTCGTAAGGAGATCTTGTGCTCTGCTTGGAAGCGTACAAAATATCGTGAGCCCGCGAGCGCCATTTTCTAAGCTGCTTTAGTGCAAGAAAGCTTGATTGATTGAATACTGGTGTTCAACGTCCCAAAACCAGCTCTATTAGAGACGCCGTAGCGGAGCTCTCCGGAAAATTCGACAGCGAGAGGTTCTTTAAAATTCACTGACATCGAAAAGCACACGGGCCTCGACACTTCGCCTCCATCGAAATGCAGCCGCCGCAGCGTGGCTTCGATCCCGCGACCCTCGGATCAGCAGCCGGGTACCATAGCCACTAGTTCAAAAAAGCATATCCGCAGAACATTGCAGAGCACTTTCACTTGGCTACGCATAGCGCGCATGCGCGGTTGTTGGCCGTTTCGTAGGTGCGCTCTGTCTCACAGCGTGGTTTACATAAAAGTTAGGCAAATAGGCATCAAAGGAAACAATAGCGAGAGCATGGGAATTGGCGCTTGCGCATCGTATGGCAAAAACCGTAACCTTCGGACTATATTCAACGCAAGAATATCCTGCGATCAATGCTCAAGCGATGTAACAAAATCGCAAGTCCCAACGTGCCAGTCTTCCCTGCAATCTTCAAATGTAACTTTCAGTTCATCTTGCGGATTTGCTTTTAGCGTGATGAACTTCATGTGGTGAAAGAGTGCGCCGTTTCTTTTTGTACCAGTGGCAGCATTGGTACAAGGCGCGCAACTCTGTAGGCGAAGATGGTTCCACGTAGGGAAATAAAGATATGAATCATGTACGTACAGCCGTGAGCGCTGTTAGGGTGAACACGCGAGCGCATGGCCACTATCTGTAAAGCGCCGGTGTAGCCAACGTGGCTGCGCATTGAAGCAAGCCAACCCATGCGCAGTAACAAGCGATGACATGATGTCGTGCCAGCTGCATTTTGAAACCGCGAATACGGGACAGGCAAGTATGCAGCAAGTGACACAAAGCCATCCCTCCCACCTTTCCTGCGCATGCGTGAGCTTGGTTCGATGCGCGGCCACGCTTGCTACGATGGCGCTAAGGTTCCTGCGGCCACACACTCGCATGGTAACTCTAACAGTGTTCATCTCTGTACAAGAAGGCAGGTTCTTCGTGGCGGCTCAGGGCAATGGGCGGCTACAATATCTCTAATGGTTGTAAAACCGACAAGTGAAATGAATCACACACGCTCGAAAAAAAAAAGCGTATTGAAACAAGCGCTTTATTCAGTGAGATCAGAGCCGCTATATTTCTGGGCTCTTATTGGCCCTTATGTGTAAATCATCACGTAATATCAACGAAATACCGAAAACCTACTCAGTTCAAATTAAAACACGTCTATATGAATGGCACATGAAGCTATATATCGATGCAGCGTGTTATGGGTACGAAGATCAATATCCAATGCATTTCAACACCTGATGAAAGCATCTTGTCCGAGCATGCAAAGTGGCTTTGGTTTGAAATAAAAAGGATATTTAAAGCAATAACTTTCACCTATACGCAACCTAGATGGAACAACACACATATGTGAATAACTTGTGAGCTTTTGCGAAATTGCAATCTCGCACTGCTGAGACTTCAAGTGCCTGCAAATTCATATTTCCAACCTACCTGAAATTCTATCGAATAAGTTGCGACCCCATCTTGCCGTGAAATAGCGCCTAGCTTAGCTTATCAATACGAAGTATACAAGGATCCGTTTTCTACCAGCTGTTACAAAACTCAGGCAGATATCTCGTACTACGCAAACAAAACTCGCCTAAAAATTATCACGAAAAACTGTGTTGTACGGCATTGCCTTCTGCTGCCGTTCTTCACTTCATCGCCACTCTGCATACTTCTCGTGAACTTGGGGAATTGCATTATCTTCTCCCTGAAATCCTTAGGATCTCACGGATGGCACCATTAATGTCTCCGTAATAACCGTGCAGGCTATTTTCAGGATCTCCGAGGGCGCTCTCAAGGGCAGCGTGTAACTTTTCTGAGTGGGCTATCATTCCTGGAGCATGGACAGCAAGAAAGGGATGCATAGGCCATACGTTAAAGCATACCAGTCGATGTTCGACTATGCCTAGGGGTCCGTCTGACAGAAGAACTGAGCAGCACACGGATGCCGGTGTCCTATGGTAGCCGCTAGCGTAGCTTAAGGTGTCATGCTTCATTTTATAGTAAATATTATTCAGGAAAAGGGCAGCGTCACTCTCTTCTATAGGTGCCCCCAGGCGATAGAGTATCCATGGCTTCAACGAGCCGATAGTGGCGAGCCGGGAGTACAAAGTAGCAATGCGAGACAGACGCCGCTGTAGGTTGTTATAAGTGTGAAGCCAGTCTCTGATGGTGATGATGAGTTCAACCGGAGTGGCCCCAACGGTAGCAGTGTGAGGAACAGCCTCGTGGTACAAACACAATAGCTCCTCAAAAGGCAGATTTCTCAGAGCGCTGCACAAGGTATCGACATCCTTATCCGCCATAGTTGCAGAGTAGCCAGACAGCGGAAACCAGCCTTCGCAGGCTCAGGATTTGGGCAAGGTTCTTGCTGGACCAACACCCGGCGGCAAGCTTCCGTTTGAGCGTGTTAAGAACAGGGCCGGGCGTCCTGCGTAAAGGGAACGGAAGAATGTGTTGTCGCGGCGAAGTGCGTATTCGGTGTCAGCAGACTAATTCAGGATGAGTCGCTGCTTACCTCGAAAGTCGCCGGGCTAGTAGTGGCCTTGAGGTGTCGAACGTCCCATCGGCCAGGAAATGCCTTCTCGACAAACAAAGAGAAGTTCACTTGGTTTGTGTGCGGCGACTCGCCTTAAGAAGGAATGAAGCTGGCGGCACAAGACCATGAGTTAAAGTGAATACTGCGCACTAGTAAGGCGCAAGTTTATCATGATATGCGATACCCGTGACCACCATGCGGGCACTATCGCGTGCGCTATCGCCGTGACAAACTAGCCTTGTCTTAGCAGTGCATCTGCAGTTATCTCAAGATGGGGCCAAGTCCAAACCAGCACGTCTCAAAAGTAGATAAATCAAAGAATCGCTGCAGTGGGCCTGTCAGAGTACCTCCCGAAGTGTCTAGATGATTCACACATGCTAGAAAGACCGACAGTTGCGATCGCTGGAACTTAAACGTGGCGTACTCTCGTGGTGAAGCCATGGTAGTGCAATCTGGAGTGTTGATATTGCTGTACGTCACCCGCTGTCTGTTCATATCACGATAACTCGGCCTCAGTATTGCAGTCCATACATAAACACGCATTCCCGCCTTATTGTTCGCTTTCCACTCAGTAAATATGAGCCGGCACAGGGAATCGACGCTGCCATCGCGGCAACCAAAAAATGTTGGTTTCAACCACGGCGCACACGCGACGCGTCCCCCAGGTGTGCCACGTGCGTGCTCTGTAGCGGTAGGATATCGCAACACACCCGACAGCTGTCAGTCACTCTTTGCAAGATGTGCTGCGTATCAGAGTACTCGATTGAGAAACAAATCGCGATAGATATCTTTCAAGCCGTTTGCCCTTCTGCCGTTGCATGATTGCACGATATTACCGAGAAGCTTTCCACACAAATAAGCCAGTGCCATCGGCCATAGCATGGTGAGTACGCCGGTTAATGCAGGAAACCGTCGTTGTTGCAACCGCCGTTGATGCAAGAAACCGTCGTCAATGCAGTTATAAACTGCGGCACGGTACCTTTGATATATACCTTATATATATATATATATATATATATATATATATATATATATATATATATAATGTGAAAGCGACTTGGTGAAATTTTTTGCGACGTGCCCGAGCGGATGATTATATTATTTGATTGATTTGTGGGGTTTCACGTCCCAACACCAGCTCTGATTATGAGAGACGCCGTAGTGGAGGTCTCCGGAAATTTCGACCACCTGGGGTTCTTTAACGTGCACTGACATCGCACAGCACACGGGCCTCAACATTTCGCCTCCATCGAAATGCAGCCGCCGCGGCTGGGATTCGATCCCGCGACCCTCAGATCAGCAGCGGAGCGCCATAACCACTAGACCACCGTGGCGGGGCACGCGCCCGAGCGGAGATTCGAACCAGCCACCACACCGTTACGAAGTGAGTGCCCTGGCGAGCACTCCAGACATCTCTGCCCCGCTGTAGCCGTGCCGAACGATGCTAGCGGTATGGATTTTATATATACCATTTCGAGCTTCCGCGGAGGCTCGCTTCGGCTTCCGCGACGAGACGGCGAAAGGTTCTCAACGCGAGCGGAGTACTTGAAGGTGGCAACATGCCAGAATTTCGAGCTGCCTTCCGCCGAAGAGGCCAGTGCTTAGACGTAGTTTTGCCGGAGGGGGCGCGGTGCTCTCGCCTGCTAGCCGACTACACCGGGCGGGTCGGCGACGGTGTTTCTGCCATGAGTTCCTACGGTTTAGCAGCCCCTTTATCACGTGCTTTGTTCCACGTGCCTCGCATATCCAAATCAAAATGTTGCGTTGATTTTGATATTTTACTTTTTTTGGGAAATGGGAATGTTTATTTCATATGAGAATAAATATACACGGAATACAAACACTTGTCGGACACGTGGCGAAAGGCCAGTTTAAGGTCCGAAAAATATACCTAGGAAGTCCTAGCGATGGAAGGAATGAAAAAAAAAAAACAACAGCAGTAATCTTGCAATAAACGAAAGAATCTCAATGTTGATTCCTCACTCAGCAGAAATAAATCAGTCAGCCGAGAGCTAAGATACATCAAAATGCCGATGAACAAGGTAAGGGTTACGTACAGATTAAATGGTAAGATACAGCGATATGCTCAGTAAAGTATGCAGTACAAAAGTATATAAAAAATAAATTTTCTGCAAATATCAACTAGTATACACCACATGCATAGTACGCTGCATAGTACAACTGTATAGTACGAATACAAGGCACTGAAGAAGAGAAATATGACATTTCTGTTACATAATAACACACACTATTATCGTGAGAGCAACTGCACATAATGAGCCGTAAAAAGTATAATTCACTACCAAGTACAGAACTGGGTGAGTACTTATAATTTACTTCGTCTTTAAAGAAGATAGCAAATGCTGTTTCACAGCGCTGAGGGAAATTCACAGACTTAATGATTACGGCTGAGAGTCTGTTCCAAGTCTTTACTCCTGTGAACTGTATCAGGCGTTCTAAATGCGCATTACTAGACGGCGCGATGTTAGTTACCTGCAGTTACATTTCTGGTACTTGCACGAGGAGGAATAAAATGTGGTCGACCTCAATGGGCCGTTGAACATAACGATCTTCTAAACCTATACTGAAAGGGTGAGCTGTTGCAAGTATCCAAATGGTGATATGTGACACTGGCGGAATAATGGTCCATGTGGTTGTAATACCTAGAATTAACTATAATTCTTGTTACACGTTTTTAGAAGCTTAATGATGGGACCTAATAAGGCTTTAAATGCCCAACCCCACGAGTCGATGCAGTACCTCAAGTGACTTTCAATAAAAGCGAAATACATGAGTCGCAAAATTGGGTTGTCAAGGCACTCTGGGATATTGATAAGCAATAGCAACCAGACTCTTTTCTAGAGCAGACGTTGTTTATGTCTTCTTCCCATTGTAGGTGTTTCTCAAGAATCATTCCTAGGTATCTGTAAGAACTTTTATGTTGTAGCGAAGCGATATTAGTCTGTTTGTTTAAATGTGTGGTATCTACTACTATAAAGAGAGACTGAAAGACAAGATATGTCGTGTCCCTTGTGCTTGTAGTTAATTTGTTACCTATGAACCAATCCGAGGTACTCTTTAACCCTGGATTTGCCTTATGGCTAGGTATTCTAATATTATCCGCAGTTACTGTAATGCATATGTCATCGGCGTACATTAGTATTCCTGCACAGTCGATTATTTGATGCAAGTCATTCATATATAAGAAAAAAATTCACAGCATATCCACGGAGTGAATGATGATGAGGTTCATCGGAGGTTCATCGTAGATCGTGTCAGAGAAGACCATGACGTTCAGGACGAACGCGGCCACCAGTGCGATAACGCGGCAGCAGGTCGAGAATTCAGAGTTTGTGGACGATCTGCTCAACCGCGATCTTGGATTCATGCGACGAGCACGAGCCGCCGCGGCCCTCCGCGCCCGCCGCTCCGCTTCGTCCATGCCCCACCAACGATCCGACACGTACGGCGACGATCCAGGAGTATGAGAGAGGCACTCGCTCCCCGCGCACCCAGGCACAGCCCGCGCAGCAGCCAATAGGAGAGCAGCTGCACCGCCAACGCCACCTAGTGTACCTTCACCCAACCTCCATATTGTACGCATGTCTATGGGACAGCGCCCTCTCGGAAACGAGAGGAGAAATGGAGATGACGACACAGAATGCGTACAGCGCCATCTAGTGTATCGTCCCCCAACTGCAGTTTGCATGCATCTCTATGGGACAGCGCCATCTATTGTACGATATCGTATGCTAAGGGAGACGCTACTGGCTACGCAGGATGCATCGACAACCGAGAACCGCCCAGGTGATGCCATAAGGAGCTTCGCCCCTAAATGGAGAGGAACTAACACAGAGCCTTGCGGAACTAAGGTTACAATATTTTGTCTTCAAGAA
The DNA here is from genome assembly GCA_013339685.2 of Hyalomma asiaticum. Taxonomy (NCBI): domain Eukaryota; kingdom Metazoa; phylum Arthropoda; class Arachnida; order Ixodida; family Ixodidae; genus Hyalomma; species Hyalomma asiaticum. The sequence continues at coordinate 46,876,142 of CM023488.1, forward strand.
GTTCCTGAAATACATCTTCCAAGTAACTTGATCAGAAGTCGAGAACATTACCACGAAATCCACAATATATATTTTTGCTCAACAATATGCAATGTCCCACTATGTCAAATGCTCTCTTTTTTAAATCCGAAAAAAATGACAGCTACTAGTTTGTTTAGATGTAAAGCCATATTCACCTTTTGTGATAACGTGATGATGACGGTTGCTGTTTAGAAGCATGGTGTAAAGCCATCGTCGCAACGCCTTCGCACATAGCGCTCGTGCGAACGCGTCTGCGACTGCCGGAAGGAGCGCGTTCCCTTGATGTCGTGGTGTAGTGGACCAAGTTTCTCCACAGCACGAAGTGCGTAATGTTCACGCCGCTTAGCGTGGTAGCCTGATTTGAAGCGTGTGCCATATGAGCTCAAAACACCCTGACGTAGCTGCCAGCACTGCTAGTCCATTGTCTCAAAGTTGTCAAAAGCTATATTTCGAGACCACTCCAGGAATGCTGTAGCTGGAGGTACACACAACACATTCACTTTGTCTAAACAATCACGCAAGGTGCTTTAGCAATGCCTCGTCCCCCAGGTGCTACGTACAACAACTGAAAAGGTGACGTCAGATCGGAATCAGTAATCACACATCGAGAACGCCCTCACCCCATATCTAAGTGCAGCTACTTGCCTTCCCTGGCTCCCAAGAGCCGCGCTGCTTGCACCAGTGACCACGAGCAGACGCCAGTGACCATGCGCATGAGCCTACAGTACCCATAGGTAGAAACGCAGTGCTGTGTGGCCCTCCGTGGGTACAGTACACTATAGAATTATGGAACAATATAGTGTGAGTGCTATAATATTCCAAAATTTCAGCGTGCGACATGGTGACGTCTAATATTATCGGAACGTGATCTGCTGCGCGGCTTGGCAGCGCGCAAAGTACAGTGAGTTGTGAGCGCCATTTGCAGAGCTGCTTAGTTCAAGAAAGCGTATTTGCAGAGCATTGCAGAACACTTGCCCTTGGCTACGCATAGCGCGCATGCGCAGCGGTTGGCCGTTTCACAGGTGCGGTCTGTTGCAGGGCGCGGTTTACATAAAAATTAGCCAAATAAAAATTAACCAAATAAACAATGGAGACAGCATGCGAATTGCTGCTTGCCCATAGTACGGCAAATTCAGTCACCTATTGATACTATATACGCAAGAATATCCTGCCGTCAACGCTCAGGTAATATTAGAAAATTGCAAGGCCATAAGGTGCCAGTATTCCCAGCAATCTTCCAATCTAGCTCGCAGTTTAGCTTGCGCATTTGCTTTTCGTGTCATAAAGTTCTCTTTTAAGATTGCACCATTTTCTGTACCAATTGAGCACCGGTGCAGGGCGCACAACTGTGCAGGCGAAGATTGTTCCACGTAGGGAAATAAAGACAGGTATGATGTCGAAAAAGGCAGGTTATTCGTAGCGGCTAACGGCAATGGGCGGCTACTTTTTCTCGTATGGAAGCAAAATTCATAAATTAAGTGAATCACGCATGCTCGAAAGAAAAGTAATCCAGCAAGCGTTTTATTCAGCAAGAATACAGTCGATAGAGATCTTGGCTCTCATTGGCCCCTATGTGTGAAACGTCACATAATGTCAACGAAATACAGCCAACCCATTCAGATGATTCTAAAACATATCATTACGAATGGTACATGGCGCTATACGTTAATGAAGACTGTTATGGATACGAAGAACAATATCGAATGAATATTCAACAGCTGCTGAAACCATCTTGTCCAAACATGTAAAGTGGCTTTTGTTTGACATAAAAAAGCATATTTAAAATAACAGTTTCCTATATGTAACCTACATGAAACAAATATATGTAAAGAATTTCTGAGCTCTTGCGAAATTACAGTCTTGCACTGCTGAAACTTCCAGTGCCTGCAAGGAATAACTGCAACCAACATGAAATTCTGTCGATTCAGTTGCAAGCGTCATGTTGGTGTGAGAGACGTAGCTTAGCCTATCAGTATGAAGTATACAGGGATCTGCCTTCAACCAGCTGATACAGAACCGAGGGAAATATCTCACAGTACGCCAGGAAACTCGCCTAAAAA